>PVIU01003563.1:0-144566 GCA_004026605.1 Ondatra zibethicus | reverse complement strand
AAAAAGTACCCTGGGTATTTGTGTGACCTTACCGAGTAGAAAAGTCTATTTGGTATGTCTATAAATAGCTTGTTAAAGGTACATTGTCCACATTTTCGATCTAATGCTTTAGTTTGTACTGTGAACAACAGAAAGATAACATGTGTGGTACAGGGCAAACAGTACCAAAATATTAACCTCCAAAATTTACTTGTTTTAGACTGGTAGAATGTGAAATTCAAAATAAAGACAAAAAAATCTCATGTTCAGGAAATATTTTTGTAAAAACATAAAATTTATGTCATCATTAATTACCTGATTAATAATTAACATTACTTATTAATCATTTAATTAAAATTAATGATTTTAATTAATTACTTAAATTATTAATTTTAATCTTTTAAAATTTGAGCCACACAGTTGATAACACCTTAATTCATATACAGAGTGGAAATCAGTATTGCTAACTAAGTTTTAGGACTGTAGTGGACCAAACACGTTAGAAGATGTCTAGATACAAAAGAGGTCAAACAAGTTACAACAGCCTTTACACTCTCTACACAGGTGTCTCAAACGAAGACTTTAGAAAGCAGGGAAGCATGAAGGCCAGGGCACTTAAGAGATTTATTTGAACCAAAATGATACTGAAGAACTACATTTAAGCTAAATCAAAAGACCTACGCTAAAACATTTGCAAGTTATTTTTCATGGCAAATAGTCTATAGTATAATAGTAAGCCAAATCATTTTACTTTCCTCTGGACCTTAAAAAACAAAATAAATGTGTGTGGATATGTATGTGTGTGAGAGAGAATCAAGGAGAGAAATTTAGAACTAAGCAGGTGCATCTAATAATAAGTTGAGCATCACAAAAATAAACTAACTAGATAAAGAGATAAGGATAAACTGACTCAGCAGCGATGCAAAGGTATGGGCTTTAAGAATTTACATAATCATAAACATATGACAAAAAACAAACATTAAGAAAAATTGATCCAATATCTTTGAACATAGTAGTGCTCCTCGGTGAAGTCAGAAGATAATCACTTACATCAATACTCAATAGATTGATAGTGTACACAATTTCTGAGAGGTCTAGATACCTCCCTAGCTAAATGAAATATTGGGTGACATTCCTTAGGAAGAAATGAAAGAAAAAATGTCATATCACTGTTGTATCAAATGAGAAACAGGAAGTTCTGAAAGCAAATGTTTTGATATAGTTTTGCCAATGTCAAATATATCAGTTATAATATAAACACAGGAAAACCAGAGCTCTTCATTTCTCAGTGATCATATAAGGAAAGTCCTAAGTTCTCCAGACAAGAAGTACCTACATTATGCAGAGTGCTTGCTTACCTTTCCATTAGAAGCAGCACATTTTTCATATCCATCAGCATTAGATCTGTAGCCATTCAACTATTTCTTTATCTAGTTACTTTTATTTAACAAAACTAAATGTTTACAAGACTGATTAGTCTATTTATTAATTCAGACCTGCATAAACCTAAATCATTAGCTCCCAGGGTGTTTACAGTGGAATAGTACAAAGGCTGCAGAAATGGCTCAGTACTTAAAGCACTGGCTGCTCTTGCAGACCAGAGTTCAATTCCTTATACCCACTTCACTGCATGTAGTTCATCTCCAGGGAAGCAGACATCCTCTTCAGGTCTCTGTGGAGGTGGGAGTATAGGGAGAAACACACACAAAAAATAAATCTTTTTTAATTTTAAGGTATAAAACTCACATTTGGAAATGCCTACAAGTCACAGCTATTGAATGTCTTTGTCTTCTACAAAGATTGGGCCAGACCTCAGCTTCCTTTCCATTCCTCATTAAAATAATAAAAGATTTTTCCCCTACCTCTTTAAAGGGAATGGCTTGGTTGTTTTTCTCCATTCTTTACCAAGAGACTAGGAAGGTTTTTTATCTAGCTTCTATCAGAGGTAAGATCTCAGGCAATTTCAAAATGGATAAGAAGTAAATCCATCTCTATTCTGCTTATTGAGAACAATGATCCAATATAATAACACAGTAGTTTGAAGATGAAAAAAACAGAAACACAGAACCATATGTTCTAGCGCCAATAGAACCAAATGTCACCTGAAAGGGAAATATCACTAAAGAAAAGACAAAGAACAAAAATGAACTTTTGAGAAAGATAAAATCATCTAGGAAAGAGCATGTAAAATAATGAACAGATAAACCCACAATTACAATGTATATCATAGTATATATGATCAAAGAAGTAGGCAAAATTTTAGCAACTATTTAGAACATGTAAATGAGATAGACAAACTAAATGATATATGTAAGCAAGGCATAAAAGGCATTCATTCCTTTTAAGTAAGTAAAAATTGAAGTTAACCAGTTAAATCCACTTTCCCAACACATGAACTATGAATCACATGAGGATATGAATCCAAACTGAAATGTAACTGGCAAAGCTATCACTTAAAAGGCCTCATTGTTTGAAAACTAAAACATACTTTTCTAAATAATTCCTGTATAAATGAACAAATCAAAACACAAAGTGCAAACTTGAAATTAGTGGCAAAATAGGATTAAAAAAAAGGGGGGGGGAATCTTGGGTCCGAGAAGAGTAAAGAGACTTCTTACTCAAAATCTGGTTGATGTTTCTCACCCACAGGAGAGGGAAAATTCTAGAACAATTTCAGGTCAAAGCATTTTTCCCTTCCTACTCCAAAACCTGAAATTTTCTAAAATCTTACCAGAAGGTCTACTTATCAGGAAAAAGCATGTACTAATCCTCATAGCTTCTGGTTTTAGTTATCAGATTATACCCACTGCCCAATCAATTTCAAAGCTGTTGCATGTAAACTTCTCATTAAAAGCAAGAGGAAAGAGGAGAAATAAGTAAATATACTTGCTTGAGATCCTCCAGCAAGATATACATGGCCAATGCTAAGACAGTTGCTTAATCTCCCGGGAGGATCCTGTAGCCCCTCAAGTGTCTTACTTTCCTCACGCTCCCTTGGAAACCATACCTTCTCTTGGGTGTGTCTTGTGTTTATCTGAATACCTCTCATTCTCTTCATCCTCATGCCTAAAACTATATTAGCATATCTTTAATAAAATTGCTTCAGTAAACTTGCTAGACCTAATTTTTTTTTTTCAGAAACTAAGTCAGGAATTCCAGATTTGATTGAGTCAGTGTCACTAAAAGCTTAAGGGAACTAACTCCCCAGGCTGTTGAGAGCATCTGTGTGGAGCTGAGTCCTTACCTCCCTCCTACTGACAATGGCGCCAGTAGGGACATATACAGCCTTAACTGTGTCAAATGCATGTTATAAAATAAAACATAGTGTTAGTCACTAATCACTACAGTGTCCTAATCACTACAGTGTCCATTTCATTAAAGGTGAAACATGTAAGGTAACTAAGATTAGCAAGATGGTGACGCTGCAGGAATAGTTACATGATTGTACACTGAAATCTTATTCATGATATTAAATTTTAAAATATCAAACACAATTTTAAAAAATTAAAAACTACCCATTTTTCAAAAAAATGAATATGTTATCCTTATATATCTAGGCTTATCAATTAATTCAAATTGGGAAATTGATAATAAATAGGGTAAAGAAAAAATTATATAACCATATCAATAGACTTAGAAGTACTTGGTAAAACTGAATATTTGCTTAAAGTAAAACGTTTTACAAACTAGGAATAAAAGAGAATAATTTATCTAGGAAATTTACATTTGAAATCCTTTGACAAGTGTCATATCATATCATTAAAATATTGAAGCTTTCCTCTTAATAGTGGAAAAAAGACGAGGCTGCTGTCATAACCAACGGCTAATGTGGCACTTGAAGTATTTGCTCGTATAAAAAGTCAAATTAAAGGCAATGACTATAAGAAGATCAGAGAAGAAACAAAACACTTTATTTCACAAGTAAGTTTGCAAGAAACATTCAAAGGGGATTAGAGATACTTTTTTCTGGGCCAAATATGAGTGATCTCATCCCAGATATGAATTACACCAAGTTTAATGGTTCAAAATGACAATAGTTTCATGAAGTCTGATACTATGAAAAAGAAAGTCATAAATCAAGTCACCCTCCGAATATGTAGTTGGGAACATTAGGTACATAGTGACAGCAATGCAGAGATATCTCAACTACAGGCCTCAGATGCTGCCTGAGGGCATTCTTAGCCATCGGGTTGGAGAAGACTTGGGGGTTTCTTTGTACATTCTGAAGTCAAGAGTTTGGACCACATCCTGGTAGGTAATGAGTGGCTATTAAGGGGAAGAAAGATGCTCCCAGATAGTTTAGTTCTGAACTTCCATTCTCTTCACATCATTGATGTCCTAATCAGTCAATCGGCTTCTGCAATTACAGGCTCTTCCCAGGAACCCTTATCCACAGGAAAAGCTAATTGCTCATTATTCAATCCCTGTGAGGTAAGAGAAATTAGTCCTGAAGGCAACTCCAAACTAGTTATACTTTGACGTCCAAACTGAAGGCAAAAGTAAGTGCTTTAACAAGAGAGTGCCTGCCATTTTGATACCTTTTCATTAGTCTATACAAGTGCTTTTCTTAAAATGCAACAGCATTTCATTTTCCAAAAAACTGACACTCTTAGCATAAGGTTTAATGAAAAGAATGTTTTAAAATCATTTTAATGCAAAAGTTTGACAAGTCTAGGATAATAGTGTTTGTCCATAATTTTGGAACTTAGATGTGAAGTGTTCCCAAAATTAAGATTGGAAAAATAAAGAACACAGTTTAAATTTCATTCTTGGCAAAAATTACATCTTTGTCAACTTTCCTAAGTGCTTTTCTTTAGCTATTTATGAAGTCTTTCCAATAGATCGCAGAGCAGTGTGATTGGCCACAATGTAACAACTGTTAGATGAAGGACAAGGGGCCTGGGTTCCGGTGCCCAGCTAACTCAGTTGGTAGAGCATGAGACTCTTAATCCCAGGGTCATGGGACGTTCTCCTTTCGTTTTCTCAGAAGATGAGACCCTTTGGTTTGCTTCTAGACCAATATGGTATGATAGACCACTCCCTCCTGAAAGGTCACCATGAACACCTTCAGAAAATTACTTCACTCAACTGGTGACTGAGATGAACATAGCATACAGGATACACCATGAAAGACCTGATTAACAGCGCCCCCATTCACCACAAAGTAGTTTGGAGAGAAATAACTGTGCCCATATTCCTAAAAATTGTTTATAAATGTTCTTTTACATTTAAAGGGGGATATGATATAGATATGAATAATTTGCATTGGTATGGATTTTGCTTTATTGATATAAATTTAAGGTCCAATTTTGTTATATGCATATTTCTGCTCTTGATTAAGGTATTGTGATTGTGTAGTTCATTTAAAAATATAATGTATAATTAGGAAATATAGGTCATTAATGGATAATCATAGATAATAGTCAAGCTTGTAGTCATGTTAGTTAGATTTCTTAGATATATAGAGATGCATTTCAGTTAGATAGGCATTCTTCATATCTTTCAAAGACTACATGGCATTTGAAATGTTTTAATAACTTAGGGCTTTTTATGACAATGAGACATGTCTGCTCCTAGCAGCACCAATCTACTTCAAGAGGAAGATGGACATCTAAGAGGCTCCTTATGGAGTTTATTAGCCATTTGGGCAAGAAACTGGTCTTGCCTGGACTGTTACATAAACTGGACACAAAGACCCCACAGAGACAAGACTACCGAACTTGCCTAAAGGTGAGATGATCCTTCAGGGTTCCTGATTCATGAAAGAGTCTGTGAGACATTCTGCAGGATACAAAAGAAAGTGACTAAACTGTCTTTAAAATTTCCTACTTCATGGAAAAGTCTGCTGGATACTATGGGCCTGTAGGCTGAAGATGGATGCCCCAACGGTACAGAAGAACTTTGGGTGACTGTACAGACAGTGAGATGTCTCTGTCATTTCTAGAGTTTTGGAAGTTGCTTACAATGCACTTCCTGTTTACTTAGGTAATATCCTTCTGGAGTCTTTGATGTAGTTGAAGAATATATAGATAGTTATAGTTAGAGTTTTCCATTGTTATGCTAAAAGATAAAATAGATCTAAATATGGTAACTGTAGTTCTTGATAACTATTTTGTTATATGTAATTTTACTATGTTAAAGTGAAAGCCTTTCTTTTTTGTTTAAACAGAAAAAGGGGTAATGGTGTACGAGGTTCTTCTGTATTTGTATTGCTTTCATTGGTGAATAAAGAAACTGCCTTGGCCTTTTGATAGGGCAGAAATCAGGTAGGCGGGGTAGACAGAATGGAATGCTGGGAAGAAGGACAGTGTGAGGGACGCCATGAAACTCCTGTCTGAGATTGACGCTGGTCAGTCTTTCCCAGTAAGCCATGACTTTGTGGTGAACACAGATGAATAGAAATGGGTTAAATCAAGATGTGAGAGTTGGCCAAGAAGAGGCTAGATATAATGGGCCAGGCAGTAATTTAATTAGTACAATTTCCATGTGGTTATTTCGGGTGTAAGCTAGGTGGGCATCTGGGAGCTGGGTGGCCAGGAGCCGGGTGACCGGGAGCCAGGCGGCTGGGATGAAAAGCAGGCCTGCTCCTCATATTACAAACAACAGTCCTGTCCTACAGAATAGCATCTGAATTCAGAACAGAAAGAATGTTGTATGAGTTGCAAGTCTACCTGAAGAACAAGAACATCTGTAAGTATATGATGCCAACTACCCAAGAAGACCTTGTACTCTCACACAGTGGATTTTCTTTAGAGCAACTGATCCAGAGATATTCTAACTTAAATACCTGGAGCACAGCCGTTGTCAGGGACGTAGTGCTAACTGACATGAGGTGATCACAGGTCAGTGCAGAGCCACCATGTCTCTGCATCCACTTCTGTTTCTCCATTTGTTCAACCACTAGAGCTAGAGCTGTACACATCCTGCAAGGATGTATTCTCAGCAGGTGAAAGAACTCAAGGATGAATTCTCAGTAGATCCTGGACCAATGGAAAGGTCACTTCTTATGTCCATTGCAGTCCTCCATAAAAATATGTACATCACTTGAACTTGCTGCAGTATCTGTGACCAGTTGGTTAGACCTGAACTTTCAGCTCACCCCTTCATTCTAAACTACAAACTGACCATCACAAACTACACAACTAACCTTACCATGGGAGGGTGTTAATCAATTACAAAAGCAAAAAAGGAAGGTCAAAACTAAATAAAAATTAAAACTACTGTCAGACTTAAGAGCAATTATTGAAACATTGAAATGTAAAATACCATGCTAAAATAGAAGTGATATCTCTTTAAAAATACTAGTCACATAAATTTTAAGAAAGTCACTGAATCAAAAATTAGAATTCAAAATATGCAAATATAAAAGTAAAACAGAAAAATAAAAACAAATTTAGTAAATTTTATATTAAATTCAGAAATTTCAGTAAGATATATATGAATAATATGAATATCAAATTTCTCCAATGTAAAACATTAAAGTTATTCTAACAGATAGACTTACAATCAAATTATTTTATTAAGTAGTAATAATAATTGCTTATTTTTATCTACAGTGTTTCTGTAGTTCAATAATATCTGGACCCTTCAAGACAATCTTAATGAAAAGGGTTTTACCTTTATATAGTTCTCACATAGAACAAAATGAAAACTGACCAACCAATCAACAAAAGAACTTTCAGGGCTGAGGAGAAGGCTTAGTGAGTCAGGTGATGGCTATCCAATCATGGAGATCTGAGTTTAGAATCCACAGAAACACTAGGCAAAGACAGTAGGAAGGGCCTGTAATATCAGTGCCTTCCAACCAGAAGATGGGGGACAGAGACAGAAAAACCCTCATAATCTCACAGTCCTGCTAGGCTGGGGTATACAGTCATAAACAATGAGAAAGATACTATCTCAAACAAGGCAGAAAGTGAGGACCTACAACAGGCATTGTCCTCTGACATCCACATATAGTGATACATGCACACACACACACACACACACACACACACGGAGGTGTGGGGGCGTGGGCAAGAGTAAATTTAAGCAGAATTTACTTTTTAAGCAGAAGTAAAAGTTTAGAGAGCTCTACTCCTTAATTTCTCTATAGCTAGGCACTTATAGACAGAAGGAAGTATAGAACAGGAACACCTTGATCGGTTTGAACTCAGCAGCTCATTTAACTCACAAACCTACTATCAATATGGTCTGACCAGCTGGCGACAGGTCAAGTCACTGAGAATGACAAACTCGATTACTTATTGCATGACTGTGTCCTTCCTTGGGTTACAGTTTGTTTAGAGAATGAACTATGTAACATTCCATAAATGTATTATCAAAGCATGGAAACAACTCCAGATCAATTTTAACATTTCCAGTAGTGATCAGTCATAAGTGTGAGAAGACCCTTAGTTCTACTAAAATATTTGGCTGGAGGGAAGATCATTTTTCCCTGGTAATACTGAATTTTTACTGGACTTTTTCAAATCAGCAAGGCAATACTGTTTTTCACTCCAAAAACCTTTAAAAAGTGGTGGACCGGGTGGTGGTGACGCATGCCTTTAATCCCAGCACTAGGGAGCAGAGGCAGGTGGATCTCTGTGAGTTCAAGGCCAGCCTGGTCTACAAGAGCTAGTTCCAGGACAGGCTCCAAAGCTACAGAGAAACCCTGTCTCAAAACAAACAAACAAACAAACAGTTGCAAACATCACTGGGAGGACTTATAAGAGAGTAGCGCTTTAGGTATGCTATACCATAAATGTTTATATTTTATACACTTGACAAGTTGTATATCAATGTGTATATTCTTTACATGTCAGTAACAGATCTACAAAGCTGTTAAAATTGCATGATATCTGGGTATCATGAAGATATTACAATTTACCCTAACCGAATATCAGGATAACAAATGGTTCAAACTTCAGTGATTAGAAATAAATCATTTTGCTCCATTTATTGTTCCCTTTCATGTATTTTTACTTACCCATCTTTTAAAATAGTCATTAAAGAAGATTCACAGACACAGCCAAGGTATATTTCCTTTCAATTTAATGGAGCAATAAAATATAGACAATTTGTAGTTGCTCACACATAAAGCAGATAAACCTATTACTCTGTGTCATTGTGCACTGACAGGCATGAGGTGATGTGTTATGACACACTGACACAAGACACAGTAAAATTTGTCTTCTTTATTTTTCCTCAGATATCAAGTCTTGTTCAAGTTATGGATTTGTCTAAACACTCTAGATTTTTGTCACTATATAATTATATTCTAAAAATTATTCTGAAAATTTATGAAGTACACAAAAATAACTGATGTAGAACTGGAAGCTCAGAAACATCGTTTTAAATTGCCAATTGTCACACAATTTACAAGGAGTAGGACTTAATGTCAGGTTATCTGGCATCCGTGTTTCCTAAATCATTTGACTGATCTGTATTTTGTTCAATTTTTATCATCAAAATAAATACATTTCATTGATCCCTGAGTAAAACAAATTTCAGATTATAATGCCTAGTTTTTAAAAGATTATAACTTTTATATTAAATTATACTTGTTTTACATTAATTTGCTGAATTCTAGACCCCACAAACAGATTTCTTTAAGTAAGATAGGCACAACTCTTTTATATTATCAACTAAACAGATTTTTTCAGAAGCACTGTTTATCTTGTTTGACTAATGGGTACAATTTTGAGAAATAAACTAAATAATGACTCTCAGAGAGAAGTGAAACAGGTAAAACTCACTGTAAATATTACATCTGATGTGTGTCATTACTGGCATATACTACGATGCCATGACTACAGGTGGTAAGATCATCAAGGGCGTTGTCTTAGCCATGCAGTGATGGTACATGCCTAGCCAAGTGGATCTCTGGACATTGAATCAGCCTGGTCTACAGAGCAAGTCCCAGGATGAACATGGCTATTATCTAGAGAAACCCTGTTTTAAAAACCACAGCAAAAGAAAAGTGTTGCCTTCAAGTGGCTTTGTATATGTGTATTACAGTTTATAACATCTTTATAATAATGAATCAGCGATTCTCTAGCTTGTGCAGTAGTGCCCTGCTTACTGACTTCAAACAGGTCAACAACAATATCATGTGACGATTCTATGAAGTCACTAAAAGAGCTACATTTTCTATAGGGAAACAGCAATGGAAATATCACCATGAAAAAGAATGTGGAAGTTGTGGATGTCCTAAAATGTACTTTGTACTATATTTATAAATGTATATATTCTTTTCCAAAAACAAAATCATGGAATTTTTCTCTTGAAAATGAAATGAAAATGAAAAACAATATTCAATAATATATACATACATGCATACATACATACATACACACATATACACTACAGGTGTGAGTGTTTTACCTACATGTACAGATGTGCACCACATATGTGCTTGGTGCCTGGAGAGGTCAGAGGAGCTCATCATGTCTCCTGAACCTGGATTTACAGGCAGTTATAAGCAGCCACGTGGGTGCCAGAAATCAAATCCAGGTCTTCTGCAGCAGCAACAAGTGCTCTTAACCACTGAGCCATCTCTCCAGCTCCTGCTAGCAACACTCTTTCAACAGTTATTTTTAATTCATCCATTCTCTCTCTATTTCTGTTTGTCTCTCTGTCTCTCTATCTCTTTCTTTCTGTCAGTCAGGCTGTCTGTCTCACTCTCTCTCTGTACACAAATACACACTCACTTGTATGGATGTGCACATGCTCCTTACGTTTGTGTGCATATGAGTCCAGATGCCTATGGAGGTAGGAAGAGAACATCTGATCCCTGGTAGCTGGAGTTATAGGCAATAAAAAGCCACATAATGTGTGTGCTGGGAACTGAACATGGGTCTTCTGGAAGAGCAGTTGGTATTATTAGATGGTGAGCCATCACCCAATAATAACATTTTAAAATTACATTTTATAGTGGAAAATAATCATAGAAGGTCTGAAAATTATACCTCAGCAATTAATGAAAAAGAGACCATGAATTTGAAATAAAGCAAACAGGGGTATAAGGAAGGGTTTAGAGGGAGGAAAGGGAAGGAAAAAATTATGTAATTACATTAAAATATTAAAAGTAAACAATGAAAAATAGAATAAAAGCAGAATATGTTTAGGCTGTGCTATGGAAGCATTGAATCAGTAAAATATTGATCTTGTAAAATATTATAGGTGATTTTTATTCATTGGCAGGCTACAACATTTGCATCTTCTCAAATCTACTATATTAGAACTCAGTGTTCCTCAGAGAAACAGAATCTACCTATCTGTAATCTACTATCTATCATTTATCTATCTATCCATCATCATCATTCTATCTATCTATGAATTATCTTCCATTTATTGGATATCTACATCTTTATGTATAGATGAATTATCTACCATGACCAGAAGTAACATGAGGAGCAAAGGGCTTATTTGGCTTACATTTCCACATCACAGTCCATCAGAGAAGAAAGTCAGGATAGTAACTCAAGGCAGGAACTGAAATAGAGGCCATAGAGGAACACTGCTCACTCACTTGTTCCTCCTGGATTGATTAGCCTGTCTTTTTATAATCACTCAGTGATGTGGGATTCCTCTCTGTATGCTGTGACTATGTTTTATCACCATTGGTTAATAAAGAATCTACTTTGGGCCTATGGCAGCACAGAATAGAGCAAGGCTGGAATTCCAGCCAGAGATAGATGAGTAAAGAAGGCAGAGTCAGGGAGATGCCATATAGCTGCCGAAGGAGACAGATGCCATAGAACCTTTTGAGTAAACCACAAGTCTTGTGGTAAAATATAAAATAATAGGAATAGGTTAATTTAAGATGTAAGAGTTAGTTAATAAGAAGCCTAAGCTATTGGTCAAGCAATGTTGTAATTAATAAAGTTTATGTGTGATTATTTCAGGTCTGGGCAGCCAGAAAATGAACAAGCAGCCTCTATCTGCAACCCAGGACCACCTAACCAGATGTCGCATTACTATCAAGGGTCTAAGACCTCCCACATTAGTCATTAATCAAGAAAATGCCAGATAGCCTTGTCGATGTGTCAATCTGATAGAAGTGTTTCCTCAATTAAGATTCCCTCTTTCCAGATCTGTTTCTAGCTTATGTCAAGTTGACATAAAACGTATGTCAGATCTTGTACAATACAGAAAAGCTGAAAAAGAAAAAAGACCCCAAATAAAATAAATTACCTTGGGAATCATTGTCAAATAAGCTACTATTCTGCCTGCTGAACAGAAGTTGGATTAGATGAGATCATGTGACTCTGGTGGTGTCAGCAAATTCAAGGGTCCTCATGCCAGCTGTGACACACGCTACTGCTGTGATAGAGCCAGATTCCTCTCTAGATTAAATGAACAATAAACATTATTTAACCAATGACAACTTTAGCTACAGTGCTTACTCTCTTCTAGTAGTTTTGGATTATTAGAAGAGCTATACTCAACTAACTTCCAGTTTTTGATAGTGTGGAATCCTTGATCTGTTTCCCAAATCATCTCGTATGCCCCAATTCTTCCCTACACTGATATTCTATAGAATATTTACATGAGGCCTGTTTAACACAGTCAGTACTTCCATAAACTCTGTACATGAGATATAAACAATACTTCATTCCTTATCTTTACTCAACCCAGTCAATATTTAGGTGTTAAAATTCTCAAAACTTTCCCATATTTAAAATTTTCACATTATTGACAGAGATTTCTATCCCACCCCATCCTGCAGCCATTCAGTCCCAAAGAAACACACAAAGGCCTACATTAATTATAAACTGGTTGGCCTAGTAGCTCAGGTTTCTTATTAACTCTTACATCCTACATTAACCCATAATTCTTGTCTGTTTTAGCAACGTGACTTGGTACCTTTTATGAGCGAGGCATTCTCATCTTGCTTCCTGTGTGTCTGAGTGATGACTGCAGACTTAGCCTTTCACCTTCCCAGAATTCTCCTGTTCTGTTTTCCCCACCTATACTTCCTGCCTTGTTGCCCTGCCTCTACTTTCTGACTGGTTGCCCCACCTATACTTCCTGCCTGGTTGCCCTGCCTATACTTCTTGCCTAGTTACTGGCCAATCAGCATTTTATTAAAGCAATACAACTGACAAATCTTTACAGAGTACAAGATCATTGTCCCACAGCACTCCCCCTTTTTCTTTTCAAAACAAAAACTCTGAATCTAATCTCCTTTGTTTAGGTTTTTTTTTTCCTGACCATTATCCGTAACAACCTGTAACCAAAACTCTACACAAAGACAAACATCCATAATCCATTCTTTTGGGGAATGTGGGTGTAGTTTCCCAGGATACTTCCTGTTGATTAGGGGCACTGATAATACTATGGGAAACTAAAGAAAATTTAGAATTATAATCAAGTCCTGAATGAAGTATCCTGTGAGGCTTGATCATCTCAGGCAGCATCTTGAATCTGTTCTGGATGTAGAACTCAGATAACTGGGACATCTGCTCCTACTGGAGATTTCTCAGGGGGTCTTCCTTGATCAAACCTGATTTTTCTTAATCCAGAATGAATTCAGAGCCTCTCATTTTCTGTGGAAACAAAAACAAAATTTCTTCTCCAAAGTAACAAATTTATGACTTAAATTTTGAAGTCATGGCATTTTAAAAATATATATGTTGGATTAATCCAACAGCATTTATAATCAAATATCTTTTAGCAGCTGTTGTTTCTTCCTCAGCATTCAAACAATTAAAAAAAAAAACACAATAACATACAGTATCCAGACTCTCTGTGTATTTTCCATCTTTACATGGCTTTATTTTAAACTCTATTTCTTTTATTTTTATTTTTAATTTTTGGTTTTTTTGAGGCAAGATTTATCTGTGTATCTTTGGCTGCCTTGGAACTCACTCTGTAAACCAGGCTGTTCTTGAACTCACAAAGATCCACCTGCCTCTGCCTCCCAAGTGCTGGGATTAAAGGTGTGTGTTACCACAACCAACTTCTCTTTTTTCTTTTTTTTTAAGGGCTTTATCCTTTTCCTTTTCTCTCCCAAGCCTACATATATTTTTAAATCCACTCTAAACTGCTTAGAGGTTTTGTTTTGCATCTGTATCTATCTTTACTGTATGTCTCTCTTTTTATGACTACATGAGTCTTTAATTTGCTAAGCAATATGGCTAGGATTAAAGCTGTGGCTTTGATGGCTGGATCCACCACATTTCTTAGCTTTCTGAGAGTCTAGCTTCATGGTGGCAGTATTGGCAGCAGTCATGTTTATTTTCCTTAGTGATATAAAAGATAAAATAGATATAAATATTGTAACTGTAATTCTTGATTGATACTTGTTTGATTATATGTAATTTTACTATGGTACAGTTAAAACCTTACTTTTTATTTAAACATAGAAAGGGAAATGGTGGGGGAAGTCCTCTGTCTATGTGTTGTTTTTATTGGTTAATGAATAAATCTGTTTGGGTCAGCAGATTAGAATAAGGTTGGAGTTTCAAGCAGATAGAGAAGGAGAGAGTAGATGGAGTCAGTGAGATGCCATGGACTCACCAGAGGAAAAAGACACAAGCTGCCAGCCAGAACCTTCCCAGTAGGCAACGAACTTCATGGTAAAATATAAAATAACAGAAATGGGTTAATTTAAGAGATAAGAATGAGCTAGAAATACGCATAAGCTAATAGCCCAAGCAGTGTTGTAATTAATACAGTTTATGTGTGATTATTTTGGTTCCTAGCAGTGGGGAAGAAACAAGTGGCCTTCTTACAACATCACATTTCCATTATAGATACCTGGCTTAATTTATCTCCATTTGCTTTCTAAGTTATTCTCTAGAATGTTCCTCCTAAAGGCTTGACTCCACTAAAATATGATAATGCATATGATAATAAATTTTGCATATTTATTTTACTAATCCAAAGAATGTCCACATGCATGGTTAAAAGTTACCTCTGTTAAAGTACTGAGAGAGAAACACTCATATCAACAGACAGAATGAACATTCATGAGCATGGCCATTATCCATCTCTCCAAAACCCCAAAAGAAAAAAAACTACAGAAAGCAAATTTCTCAAGTGCCTCCCTCCCACTTTCCCTCCTTCTTCTTCTCCTTCCCTCCCTTTTTCCCTTCTACTTCCTTCTCCTCAGCCCCAACTCTCATGGCTGTCCCTCTCTCTCCTTTCTTCCCCCCTCCCTCTTTCTTTCCCTACATACACACCTTGACTGACTAATACAGTGAGTCTCCATTCAAATTTTACCTTTAAGCATATGAGAGAATTCTATTACCATTGAGACCTGGTTTAGATATAAGTTAATGTCTGGGCAATAGCTAATTCTCCTGCCTTGACCTGGGTCAATCCACTTTGCTCTCTCTACTTTGAGGTGGCTCAAAGATCTCTACTTTTATGGTCTCATTTGCTTCTGTGCCTCTAATCTTTCCTTATTTATATACTCTTTTATAAGATTTTTTAAAGGATTCTTCTCCAACCCCCCATCCCACCCTCACTGTGACATAAAAAACAAATACTATACCTTTCTTGATTATCAAACATGCTCATAAAAAAGTTTTAAAACAGACTTTATTTTAAAAGCTTACAATTTCAAAATATCCCATGGTGAAATTAACCAGACCCAACCTCTAAGTATCTCAATGAACTGCTGTACATTATGTTCAGTTTAGAAATAATTAGAAAGAGGCTTCTTAACAGACAATTTCTCACACATTTCATACTGTGCAGTGCTAAAGTGATTGGCTAATTAAGAGGCCTTTGTAAAAAAATAATGAAGCAAAGATGGAATATATCACTTACTTACAGTGTGAAATTTCACAAGTCAGAAGAACTTTGAAAATTTCTATTAACACTTCAAAGAATGCGAAGATTCTGATCTCAGAGATATGTTTGAATATTCAGTATACAATTTGTGTGTGATTTGTAATGTAAACAATTTTCAGTATATATAAAACAAATGCAAAAATAATAAAATGGTAATTTGCCAGTCAACTTTTTATTACAAATATACACATATATTTTATGTTTTTGGCAATGTTTGTACTTTAATAATTTCTAAATTACTTTTTATATCTGAAACATTCTTCATGAATGGCCCCATTTTATTTTTATTTATTTTATACCTTTATTTTGATAATAATGAGAACCGTGAAAATTCTTATTACATTAATATTAAGTGTATTGAAATTCAAATTGAAAATCCTTAAAATATGTACTAATTCATTAAAAATTATTATTAATGACCATTTCCATGAATATAGAAATAAGATTTTTATAAAAATAACAACTATATGAAAATAAGAAATACCAAAAAAAGCAGAAATCTTCGTAGTTTTGGAGTTTTTAAAAGCTCTCTTGGTTCATGGAAGACAGATTTCCTATCTGTTCTGCATTCAATTCTAAATAAAATCATTTCATTTGAAAAAAAAAATCCATCCTATACCAGGTATGTGTCTTTAATCCCAACACTTGGGAGACAGAGGCATAAGGATCTCTGAGGGTTCTCAGCCAGCCTGGTCTACATAGTTCCACGTCAGCCAGAGCTACAAAACAAAACCCTGTCTGAAAAACTATTCCCCGTGCTTCCCCATCCATCCTAAACATATACGATATAAACTGACTACTTTAATGTTCGTTTGCTTATTTGTTTCCAGGGTACACTAATATGACACTGCTTTCCATGCTCAACAAAGGATGATTTCTTGAATGGAACACACTGTGGGTATGGCCATACCAATGGTCATTGAAATCCTTTGATCTATCGCATAATGGAATGCACACATGAACTTGTTACATAATGCATTTATCACATTGCATACTTATCCACTATATTATAAATACTTTCCAGTTGTTAGAATGTTTTATACTATAGCATTAAAAATTATAATCACTAATATTACTACTGCATTTTTTAGAGAATTCTCCTGATGTATGGAAAGCTATCAAAGCCTTAGTAACAAACATCTTCTCTAGTTCATATTTTTATTTTATCACTACCAAAACCTTTGTTTTTAAATTAAATTAACCATAGTTTATATAGAAATATAGGGTGCTATTGAAAAAATTAGTTCTCATAATGACTCAAACATGTCCTGGAAATAGTACCATTCCATAAAAGAAAGATGTTGAATCTATATTTTTCCTTTTTTATAGATTATAAAAGTATTTATATTCAAAAGCAATGACAATATGATCAAGTATTTTAATGAATCATTAATACATTAAACTACATTGAATATTTTAAAACATAGATTGTTTATAATAATGTGTGTGTGTGTGTGTGTGTGTGTGTGTGTGTGTGTGTGTGTGTGTGTGTTTATGTGGGATATGTGTACTTGAACATCGGTGGTCACAGACATTAGAGTCATCCAATCTGTCTTGATTTCGATTTACAGGCAGCTGTGAGATGGCCAACATGTGTACTGGGATTGCAACTTGGTCCTCTACAAGAGCTGTAGTAGGTCTTAGATGCTGATTGATCTTTGCAGCTCAGTTTTGAGCACTTTTTCATATTTTTTGGCTATTTGTATGTTTATGTGAAAAGTATAAATGTGTATGAAATTATCATAAACTACTTTTAATATATGAACAAATATGTGTTATTAATTGCAGTTGACCTTAAAAATTATTGGTGTGGTGCTGGTACAAAGCAGATGAAGATAAAGTACAAGTGACTTAGAATACTAAGGATGATGCATCAACTAAACGATATAAACTAAATAACAAGTAAAACAAAGCAAAGGATACAGGTGAACACATGAAGAAGCTCAAGTTTATATAGAAAATTTTCAATGTATGTTGTTTATAAATCTAATAAATAACTACACTGATAGGAGGGGGAAAATAAAGTAAGAGACGTATGTTCTATAGAAAATGTGGGAAGTTAAATAAATACTATGGATGAAATAATCAACAGGTAGGCCACTATAGGAAGTCTGTACTTTTTGTCCAACAAAATCTTATAGGGAAGAAATCACCATTAAATGATTTCCAAAGCTACTTAGCAACAGGAGTGAGCAGAGACAGGAGAAAGCAAGCAGTAGACACCCACAAAAGGCAATAAAGAGAAAGACACAAATAAACTTCAAAAATGTGTTTTATAAAATAGAGAAGTATGAAGAATATGAGCCCATGACAAGAGAAATGATGTTGTTTCTATTGATGAGGAGGTGTAATGCACAGTACTGTGAGACAGACCTAAAGGAAAAATAATTCTCTTCCATTAGGAGAGACAGATTTTTGTCAAGAACTAATTTATGGGTACATCAACTTGTAAGAAATGAAAAGAATGGAATGTCAGCCACTGTATAAAGACAAAGAAAATCTAGAGAGAAAGAAGTGTGTGGAAATGCCATATGGGAACCAACTATTTTGCTAATCTACTTTTTTAAAAGACATGATTCTGTAAGTTTGAACACAAACATCCTATGCGAATACATAGTGTTCCTTCCAGAAGCCAAAAGCTATTAAATAAAAATCCTAGCAGTAGATATATGAAACTCCTACAGGTTTCCAAAGGATATGATGATGTCCTTGGTTACCAATCAGATTTTAAGCATAAAAGTCTATTGCTGAAGATACAACATGCTTTGTCTGCAACCCAAGCTAGAAGTTTCCTCCATGTTGATTAACATTCAAAGGACTGGAAGGTACTACAAGAGCTATCTGGGAAGAAAACTCACCCATGGTCTTACATAACTATAGATACCATGAGGTGTGAGCATTGGAAAAATGGTGGCCTGAATATTATGAGGGTAATCAACCATTTTCTTTTTGTATTTGAAGCCCACTCCACTGGAAGGAACTCATGCCCAATGCTATAAACCTGGCCAACAGCTTGTGGCTTGGCGGATCATAGGCCATAATGCAGACACTACTGTTGTTTTGCTTAGATGGGCATAGTGTTAAACTGCCTTCTAAACATTAATGTATTTAAATGAGTATTGATCTCTGCCTTTATCAGAGAAGGTACTTTTGGCAATAGCAGAAGTTAATACAGAGAGTCGTAAGTGGTGAAATTTTAGGTAATAGGCCATTAATAGGCATTTATGTCTTATCCTTCAAAAGCTCAGGGTACAGGCACCTTATGAGGTTCAGGAGTGGAACAGATGAGGAACGGGAGTGTAAGAGAAGAGGGTCAAGAGGAATGCTTCAAAACAGCATATTCTGAACGTGAAAAGGCCATCGCAACATATCCTGACTACAGTTGTGGTTGCCTGCACAACTACTGTACACGATTGTATCATGTGTGCATGAGGCGCTCGTGAGGAGCCACTCCTCATGGAGGAACTGTGGGCAGTTAACGGATGGTGAAAGGGAGTGATTGTTTTCTTCAGTGGTAGAGCCACTTCTCAGTTGACCATGTTCTAGTAGATACCCTCCATGACTTATGCCTATGTAGACAGTCATAATTAATTCCAGTGAGTTGTCAAAAGACTGAAAAATACTCGTCACTTGTTTGGAAGAAGAATTTGAGCAGTGGGAAGGATGACAACTTGTAATGGGAGTGAAAGTCAGGGTATAGACCTGTCAAATTGACAAAGAATAAAAATTATGATAAAAAATATTGATTGGATTAGAATCGTTTATTCTAGAGACAGTGTTGTATTTATTGGGATGACCACAGCAATATGTTACTATAACTCAAAGAAACACGTAGAACCTAAGAACTCAGATTAAACTAAGAGGTTTTACAACTACAATATTATTGAAGAAATTTTGGGAGGCCTTGGGTTGGGAAGAACTGTAACATGAATAAATGAACATTGAGTTTTGTTGAGGATCAGATGAGATAAATTAACTCTGAGGAATTTCACTGCCCAGATAATCACACTAAAGTCTGTATGAACTGCTGAACTTACAACAAAATCACTCAGTTGCACTCCTGACTCTAGTTTTCCAGCTTCTGTCATGTGAATGATGGCTCAGGAAAGATGTCTCTGAACTGAGAGTATCGCTGCAAAGATGCTCCTAAAGTGATGCCATGTACATATGCATATTCACATGCATGTACATATACATATGTAATTTACAGACCAGTAATTTTAAGCCTAAATTATTGAATCACTTAAAATTGGCACAAATAAAAGCACCTATTGAGAGTCAAGAAATTTGAGGAAAAATATGTTGTTAATGCATGTGATTGTTTGAATGACAAATGTCCACATAGGTTCAGTATTTGAATATTTCGTTCCCAGAACTGCTGGGGGAAGGGTGTCCCTGGTGGAGGACTTCGAGTGTTTATGGCCTTGCCCAAGTACCAGTTTGCTCTCTGTTCTGTGTTCGTGATGGCAGATGTGATCTCTGTTTCCTCTTCTGGCTTCATGCTGTCATTCTGACCATGCCATTATGGACTCTCCCTGTGAATATGCAAACCAAATTAAGCTTTCTTCCCTGAGTTGTTTCAGGTTATGATATTTTATCACAACAACAAAAAGGTAATTAGTACCTTGGACTTTGCAAATAGGACATTTTTGCTTTGTTTTGTGACATAGTCTTGCTGTGTACCCAAGGGTGACTTTAAACTATGGACATCCTTCTGCCTCAGCCTCATGAGCCCTGAGTCGACAGGCATGAGCCACAATGCCCAGTTGAACAATACTATTTTAATAGCCTGAAAGAGATGTCCTGGATAGAGAGATGACTCCTCAGACATGCACTCTGATGCTCAAGCATGAGGACTTGAGTTCAGATTTCTGCATCCATGTAACTAGTCTGACTTGGTCTCCTGCCTGCTTCTCTCCTCAACACTGAGCAGATCACAGAGGGAGGGACTGCTGGAATTTGCTAGATGTGGGCTGGAATCACAAACTTAGGGTCTGAGAGAGAGCCTGCCTGGAAGAAAAAAATCAGAGAGTGATGGAGGTGGAATTCTTCTAACTTTCTCTGTTATCTTCATACATAGACACACATACTTACCCAGACACATTTTAATCCTCTTGACTTACAAGGAAGCTGATCTTTGGTTAAATTAATAATATGATTTGAAATTCAAAACAATATAATATTTTCTATCTAAATGCAAGTAAATTTCAGAAACTCAGTATGCAATAGATTTATTTTAGCATTATATCCATACATATATGCATCATATTTATATATGTGCTTGTATTTCTTATTGCTTGTAGAACTTTTAATATAGCATGTCAATATTTCCAGAATACTTAATCTAATTATAATATTATTTATCTTAGCACAGAATAAACAAAATTTTAGAGCATTGAACTTTTTATTCTTGTAATTCAAATTCATGCATATTGATTATGAATCATAATGAAGATCTATTTAAGTACACACATGTATATGAATCTGTGAAAATAAGACTATATGAAATTCCCATTCCTATTATCTGCAGTCTGACACCATTCTCAGGATCATTTAATAAAATCAAGTTGCCTGATAACCTTTTATAAGAAGAACTGAATTCATTTCTTGGTATAATGTCTCTTTTTATTTGAAACACATATAGTCATTATTCAAAAATGTAAAATAGGTCCCCATCATTCGCAAAATGACATATAATCAGAATATGTTTTAACATGGTTTGTGTATTTATGATGTAGTTGACAAGAATAATTCAGCACTCAATTTGTGTGTGATATCGTAATACTATAAAAATACGGATATAAACAAAAAAATTTAAAGCCAATATTTGCTATTGCACATTTCATTTACTTCATTGTTCATATGCCAGGTCTGTATCATGACATTTGACTCCTAGAGAGATGACATTTGGTGTGAAATCAATGTGTTGTCTGAGCAGTCACAGTCAATTTAACTTTCTCAGAATATATGGTTTTTACTGTTGCTATAAAAGATCAAAATTAAATTCCCCATGGGGATTTTAACTGACATGTTAAGATATACAAAAGTAATTTTCTAACAAGAGAGACTACAGAAATGAACTCAATTTCATTTTGATTATAATATATGTTACAGAGACAAAGGAAGATTGTAAATGAGCCTTTGGAAATTTTCATTAAAATTTAATATCATCTGTTACAATATTTGAAATGCCTTATAGCAATGGTATGGAAAGAGGCAATACATATTCAATTCAAATATCAACATATTTTAATATGGTATTTATTTTACAGAATTGATTGGGCTTTCTAACTGCCAATAATAGTACTGTCAAATAGGAAAACGTGTGTTTATATTTGGTGTTAGTTCTTCATCAATCAATGTGAACTTATGGATCACATGTCCATAGAGCAATATGAGTATTTGTTTTGTAGTCTCAAGACTGGCCTCAAGCCAAATCTAGCTGTACAGAGTGACATGGGCTTCGAAGAATCTAAGAGTGTGCCACCATGTACAGACAGTGCAATTTTTAAAGAGAAACTCTCTTGTGCAGCTTGATTTCCATAATTCCGTGTAAAATCAGAAAGTGAACCCTTGACTTATATTCTCAGATCAAAGTGCCTTACGTACAGGAATGAAAATGCCATACTGAAACGCATTAGTATGTATGCTTAGCATTGTCTAAAAAGGAAGCTCTTTACTTCCAAAGGCACTACCTTCACGAGTTGTACAGTAATAGAAATAAGCATGAGCACTCAATCCAGGGCACAGTTTCCAGATTTAAACTGCCCTCTGATATAATAGGGTTTATTATAGACAAAATGTAATTTCACAGATGTTATGGTTTTCAAAAGACCAGGGAAACATTTTCACCCTACTTCTTAACTGCTTTTTAGTTAGGCTGAAAACCTTAAATGTATTAGTCATCTCCAGAGATGACAACCTTTAGCGACCCACATGAAATCAGAGTTAGACTTATCTTGTTTCAAGAAGAAAAAGATCCTTAACCTTACAGATGCGGTGTGTAGAACGTGAAGCTGGTCTTATTATGGGATGTGCTTTGTGCTCGGAAACTCTTGATAGGAGAAAGGGAAAGGAGAGTCTGGGTTCAGTTAATTTCTGTGATGACGTGGGCAGTCTCCACAGTTTCTCTGAACAGAAGTGGATTTCTCTTAAAGAACTGGAACTTCTAATTCAGCATAGTGTAAATGTGCAGATAACAAGTAAACATTCATTGAGCTGGCGAGGGGTGTAACCGCGGCTGTATGAAGGAGAAATGCTCCAGGAAGTCACTGGCATTTGAACACTTTATCCCCCAGTAGCTGGTAATGTTTGGAGAGCTTTAGGAGGTCAGGCATTGGTGGGACTGTTATGTTACAGAGGACATGATTTGAGAGTTTCAAGACTCCATGCCATTTCTGGTTCGCTCTTTGTACTTCACATTTGTGATTGAAGATATGAGCTCACAGCTTCCAGTTCCTGCCACTCTGCTTGCTGCCTGCTACCTGCAGTTCATGGCCTTGCCTCCCTGCCGGGATGGTGATGGACTCTTATCCATTTGGAACCATAAGCCCCAATTAACTCTTCTACAAGCTGCTGTGTCATGCTGCCTTACCACAGCAGCAGAAAAGTAACTAATACACAAAACTTATTTCTTACCTTGACCACAAAACTGTGCATTCTAAGTTTAGCATGCACAGCACCATACATAGCAATTCTATGTTCAGTACTGCACACAAGCGCTTATAGATGATATTGTTCTTGGAAATGCTGCTTACTATTTTACTATAAGGTTAGCCAATCCAAAATAAATCAACCGTGATTTATTAACACTGTGGCTATAGTCATATCATCTTTGATATCTTGCTGAGGAAGACTTTGCTTGTTCATCATGTTATCTATAAATTTTAAGAAGTCATAAGGAAGATGTACTCAAGGCAAGTTGGTAATAAATGTCTCTTGTAATACAGATCAGCTAAAGGTGAAAAAAAATTAAAAACAGCTATAATCCAAGTTTCACCATAACTGTCTGTTTGAGAGACAATCTAAGCTTCAGCTATGCTAGGCATTTAATAGTGGCAGTGGCTGACTTTCTTCTGTCAAGAGGAATCTAGCCACTATTCTGACCACAGTAACTCAATACCTGGGGTAAAAAGGGAAGTAATGATTAGCTTTGGCTCAACTTCTGGAGGGCACAAGTCTGTCATGGTAGTAAAGCATGACAGGTAGTGACTCCAGTAACGACAGTGGTAATAGAAAACAACTTGCTCATAACTGGGAAACGGACTGCGAACCAAAGACCTGTAGCAGAGCAGGGCTAGAATCCTGAAGGCTTGTAACCTCCAGTGCCCTACTTTCTACTGCGAGGTCCTGCCTCCTCATGGTACTACAACTTCCCAGAGCGGTGTCATGGTCTGGGAATCCTGTGTTCACACACATAAGCCAAACTTGGTAAGATTGTTTCCAATGCTGTAAAGTTTGCAAACTGCTCCAAATAGGAGCAACGTGATTACGGTCCTTTCCGTAAACGACTGATGGAGAAAAACTAAGCAGTCCAGTGGCTTTAAAATATCAACCACATACTTGAACTCAGATCCTTTGCTCAATTCCCCACTTCGTGTTGGGAACTTGCCCCTCTACACCAGCCTCTGGATGCTTGTTAGTCTCATCCAAATCAGTCAGTCTCATTGCACAGTGAAGACTACGACTCTTGCCATTTCAGTAACAGCAGGTTGCATTTCTCCTATAGTTTTAGTCTGTAACCTTAAATTTATTCTTAAACTCTTCATCTTTTTATACTTTCTAGCAGATTAGTCAAGCAACACATCAGCTAGGTATACGTGCATCCAGACTCCTCCCACTTCCCTCCTTTACAACGATTGCCACCTCCACCGCCATCCCTTCTCATTTAGAACACGGCAACCCTTCTTCCTGCACAGGGCTTACACCAAGCCATTCGTTCTTAGAGAAACTCATCTTACAATGTAGTACCATTTTTAATCCCTAGCTCACCAAAATAAAGACAATCATTTGCCTCCTCTTGGGTGATATCACCCTTACAGGTCCCTTGTATCACACTGAATCCTCTGTTCTGGTCATACCCGATTTACTGCAGCATTTATGCCCTAGATTTACATGCTTCTCTCTACCTGCTACATGCCAAAATCAGATATCTGCATGCAAGTCCCCTACTACTCTCACATTTTCAGAATGTGCTGTCACTACCGTGGTGGTCAACGTGGTTGGATTATTTGCTGCCAATGCACACATATTCATTTATACACTTTATTATTTATTATCTTCCTGACTGCTTTGCGTCTTTGGGAAGGAGCGTCCGGAAAAGAACCTTATCAAAGGCGATAATTGATTAGAACTTCAGTGACTATAGAGGTTGGAATCTTACAGGTCTAGAGCCCAACTATAATTTATCTAAGGTTATTTTCAACCCTCTTGGAAGCCGTTCTTTTCCAACCTCTGTCTAACCTAACATCTCTGTGACTAATAGGTAAAAACATTTAGAATATAATGACTGAGCAGATCACGAGCGTCTACGTATTGAAAGGTAGAGTATCATCAGAAAGCATCTGAATCCTAGTAAGGATTTCCCTAATTTTGTTTTAATCCATTAATTAGTTTCCATTAATGCATATCAAAAGTGTATTAATTTATTACTTGCTTCATTCTGTTACTATAAAAACCTCGTTAAACTGTTACCACTTTGGAACATGGAATTTGACATAACCTAAATCTGTATTCCAGGGCCATGGTCCATCATACTAATAACCACAATAAAGTATTTCTTATCTCATTTAGGATAAATGTTGTGTTTTGCATTGACAGCTGTTTGTTTTGCTTTTGTTTTTTATTGAATGATCAGCACCATAAAGGCAATATTTTTGTTTCATTAATTAATTAATGTACCACAATGAATTAAAACAGTCTCTGATTCATAGTATGTGTTAAATAAATACTTGCCTTAATAATTAAGAAATGTGTAGCTGCATGTTAAAAAAAATATCGCCAACAAAATAAAGGTCACACTGAAGTTCCCATATCTCTGGTGCCTAATTCTTGGGAATGTAATCTTATAAGAAACAGGATAATTGCAAACGAAAGCAAATTAAGGTAAGAATATTATGGTTAAACAATCGAATAACCCTGGTGTGTTTATAAAAGGCAAGTTGGAGCATCAGCACATCCACAGAGGAGCACATTACATGAAGAAATAGATACAGGCAACTGTTAAGTGATGATGAAGGCAGAGAGTGCTGTAATCAGAGAACCCCAGGGACCTCGAGTAAATCACAAAAAATCAGGAAAAGACAAGAGAGACTCGTATAGACCTCAGACTGATGACCTTGCCGACAGTCAGGTTTCTGACTTCAAGACATTCGAACAACAAAACAATTAATTTCTATTTTAAGTTCCATGGTTTGTAGTAGCTTCTCTCTCAGCGGCGCTCAGAAACTAACACAGCAATTTGTTGTCATTACAAAGGAAAGTTATGAGAGAGTTATCACAAACAAATTCACTGACCTTGTGGGACCATCTCATGCCAGTTTAACTATTTCATCATTTTTCAAAAGTCATTGCAGAATATCTAGAGAACCTTTGAATTTTAAGCTTAAAATTATTTCAAATTTGTTAATTTTGTTTGATATATTTGTCATTATTTTCAACCTAAATTATGGTATCTTCCTTTTAATTTCTAAGTCTTCAATTATTATTACTGAAAATTGTTACAGTTTTATTTTTCCACTTTTTTTGTGAACCAATCAATTTTACTCAGGTTATTTACAGTAGTATGAGTGAAGGGTAGTTACTTACCATAGGAGAAGTGTGTAGGGTAACAGACCAAAGGAAAAACACCCTGCCCCTGGCCTGATCCCTAGTCCTCAGACTTGGAAAACCCCATCCCCATGACTGAGCATTAATGGTTAAGCAATACCTCCAACCATACTGTGCTTTCCCACTAGCTCACTGAGCATGCTCCAACCCTGTCCTTCCATCCAGCCCTCTACTTTCCAGAGGCAGCTGCCGTTCTGTTCTTTTCTCCAATAAATATCTTGTGTGAGGTTTGTTGCATGGTGTGACTTTCTGGTATATCTTAGTTTCCAACTGCCAAGATGCCTGAAAAAAATAAACAAACCCTACAAAATGACTCAAAGACAACTCCAACACCAAGGTTCACTCTGGCATGGCTGACAGCTCAGAAAAGCTAGAAAACCTGGAGCACACTGCAACTGGCTGGAGAGTGTCCTTTCCAGGTGCCTTAACTAATCTAAATCTCTTCCAGAGAGCTCAGCTAGTCTTAGAGACTTCTTTGTAGCTTGGCTTGTCTGAGGGTCTTCTTTTTTATAGCTTTGTTTTGCTCCTCTGAGAGGGACTCTACAGTTCCTTAAGCAGGAAGGCAAACAACTCAAAAAAGATATAGAAATTCCCTAAAACTGACTAGATTCAATAGGCCTCTCCCCATCAGAGTAAGTGATAAAAGCTGAGAGTCCCTCTCAGAGGAGCAAAGCAAAGCTATTTTTCCACTTTATATGAAATGTGTATATTTCTATTCACTAGGATACATTCTTGAAATTGCGTATCTTTACTGTATATACTATACATTTGCATTATACATACAAATATATTTATACAAATATTTACAGTCTATGTCACATTAGCAATTAATAATAAAATGTCTCTTATTCAAAACCCTATTGAAGTATTAGAACATTAGTATTTTGGTATAAATATTTGTTTGATATAAGTTCTGATCTTTTTATACAGTCAAAAAGGAGTAGCGTGTTCTGGAATTCTACAGAAAAAATTAGATGAGAGACAGCGTAAGATCCAAACATAAAGAAATAACTAGATGATGGTAGAAGTTACCCTGATTTGTTCTTCATACTTCCTATAAATATTAAATTATCCAATTTTTACCCCATGAATATATGCAATTACTGTGTGTTGATTAAAAACTAATTTAGGGGTTAGAAGTCCATGCTTAGGTTTACGGATTAATTTAAGGAATGCATATCCTCATTAAAAATCAAAATCTCTAATTCAACTCTTGATCTCTTCAGACTTTAATTACCAGGATATCGTTCTAGGTTTGGAGTATTAAACTGAGTATGATAAACAAAACTTCAGGTAAATTATATTCTTTCCATTTCTCTTCCTTATTAAAGGGCTGTTTTCAATGACATTCTGAGATTATCTAAGCATCTTTATTATCCTTTGGGTTCAAATTCTTAGTCCAGTATCCCATTTCATTAAAATATATTCCTTTCTGTGGTTATTAGTGATTGTGAAATAGTCATAAGTGAATTTGAACAACTAAAACAATTTATAGACTTCATTTTCCGTGCATGGGCAGTTAAAACTTCATGTGTGAACTGGCCAGTGGTGGCGCACACCTTTAATCCCAGCACTCGGGAGGCAGAGGCAGGGGCATCTCTGTGAGTTGGAGGCCAGCCTGACTACAGAGCAAGTTCCAGCACAGCCAGGCCTGTTTCACAGAGAAACCCTGTATTGCAAAACAAAACCAAAAACAAACAAGTAAAAAAATTCACGTATGGAACATGATATCTAGCAAGCATTTTCTTCAGTGTCTGCTGTCGTCATTCACATTGCCTGTCTTGTCCATAAATGCAATAAATACCATTGAAAATATTATTGATTATGATGACAAATCACATAGAAACATCAAAAGACAGAAAAGAATTCAATGTCTAGGTTTATGGCACATCTGATCAACCCATAGATGTCATCAGTTGTATAGTCCTTGAGTTTGTTGGCAATTAGTTGAAATATGAATTAGTAAAGGGGTGAAAATAATTTAATTTACTTTAAAATAAGTCTCTGGGTAAAATGATATTCCTCAGTATATTCCATCCTAAAATCTTTCCAAATTAACATACTTTAAATATGAATAGAACTTATTTTGCCATTTTTGATGCTTTAAACTATTTTAAAGCGTCATCTCCATTCTTTGTGTCTGTGTACTTGCTAGTTTCTATCCTGCTCACAGAATGCAGTTCTGTACGTAGACCATGTTAGCCCATCCTTTTACTGAAATATGGCAATTAAGATTGTCTTCATCTCCTTGTCCCTATAGATAACGTTTTAATAAACATTGCTATTCATGCCCTGAATTGAACTATGTGTGTTAGTTGATGGGCAGGATATTTATGCCCATAAGCACAACAGCTAGGATTAAAGCAGAGGTGCTTGTCTTCCAGGACTGATGAACCATTAACCACTCCCAAAAGGGATCCGTTTATATCTCCTTCAAACTCATAAAACTTGCTTAAGTTTTAAATAAATGCCTCATTCTGCTACACTTAACTATTGAATATAAAGTTGGTCTGTCAGAAGGAGATAAGCGGATTAAAGGTAAAGATTTAATTATTGCAATCAAGCATAGAGATTCTGTATGTAAAAAGACCAAACTAATCTATTGCTGAGGAAGAAAGGTTTCAGACTCTTCGGAGAACCATGGAGGGAGAAACAGTAACGATCCCTTATATTCTAGAATTATGGCTCCCACCTTCCTCCAGAAGGGAAATTCTCTAGTATGCTGTCTCTCTAAAACTGTGATGAGTATCATAAATTTCACTGTCTGTTGGCTCTGAAATTCCTCTGTGAATAGCTCTAGCTATGAATTGTTTGCCATTATTTTTGACCTTTCTCAGAGGCCTATCTAAGATTCAAGGGTGCCTCGTTTCTATATTTATCCAACAAAAAAACCCATATATCTTCCATACCTTCATTCGCAGTCATTTTATGAGGGTGTGAAGAAAGCCACCTATTTGACAGCATAGAAAGGAAGGACACATTAGATTAACTGTCCTCATATAGTCAATCAAAACGAAGCATTTGACTCAATTATTTAGATTAAACTTATGACCTTATAGCTTACCACATTAGAAGCACTTTCTACCTGAGTCCAATACTGATCCTATTGGGAAGAGGGATGTGATTAACGATACTGCTTTCTCTTAGGTTCATATTCCCAGAACTGTATATCTTCTGTGAAAGCTAACCATAAATGTACTTGTTTTCTAGAAACTCAGCATTTTGATTTTTTTTGTGCTTTTGGAGTATTCATAAGTAGCTTGAAAATGGCTTGTGCAGCTCTCATTTGATTATGGAGTTTGTGCAAAACGAGAAATTTGGTTTTATGTTCATACTACCAGCAAATTTCCTAGTAATAGTAGTTCCCATTAAGAAAGTTGGTACCTAATTTGCCCCTAATTTTAGTTGAAGTCGCCAATGCCAGGTGAGTCAGAACATGTATTTGGGTCAGTTTCAACTCCCTAGATAGAGTTACCACACGTTGTACTGCTTCTCCAGATTTCTTTCTGGATTGAAATGAAGCCTGTACAGTGACTAATACACCCGGTTATATCTGGATTAATGCTTCAAGTCAGATGGAAAGGTCAAAAGATGCTTTTGAAAGGCATTTATGTGCTTACTAAGTAGACTTTATTAACTTGTAGGACTTGTTCTTCAAATTGAGGTTGGGACTCTGAAAGTTGGTCTGGATAAACAATGCAGATTAACTGTCAACTGTGATGGCCTCACCCTTTGGTGGTAGCTCAAGCATGTGTGATATGCAACAAGTTGAATGGATACGGCGCCATCCTTAATTATCAGATGAATGAATAAGTCACATGGGAAACTTTTATGAAAGGCTAAAGACTGAGAAACGGAAACTGTATATTTTTGAGACCCATGCCTATAAAGACTGGTCACAGTTCTATGCGTATTATATACAGACACTGACAGATTCTATTCAACTCCTTTTTTTCCTATGATTTATATATACTGCCTTGAAAGACAGATTATGATGGTTTATGGTTAATTTTATGTGTCAGCTTGACTGGGCTAAGAGATACCCTGGTAGCTGGTGAGACATTTGGGGGCAGGTAGTTTTTGTCCTGGCTCGTTTTGCAGGGTTATCGAAAATGCCACTAGTTTTATGTAGAGCCCAGAACAAGAGAAGGTACTAAAAAGTATGCAGGGCTGTTCTGCATACAGCTAAGCACATGATCCAGGACATCTCACGTGATCTGGCACATATAATCAAGCACATAGAATGTAGTGCATCTAATAGCAGTAGACGAGGATGTTGCTTGGAGTCTTTGAAAACGCCCTTAAAAGTAAATTTAAGTTAAGTCCTTCAGGATTTCAGGAGATAACTCTTGGCCTTCTTTTGAGTCATAGTAGAAACTGAAGGTTTGACAATAGGCCCCCCAATTACCTAAGTACCTGATCTGCACCTCATGAGCAGAGTGTTAGCTGACCCACCACATCACACAGTTATGCATCCCAAACAATGTTCTACGAGTGCAGTGTTGTTTTAACCAGCACTGTGGCTGTGCCTCAATGCACTGCTCTTCCAGTCAGAAATTGTGTTTCTGCAGTTACTGCTTCTCTGGCAGTGCCCTGGCTCTTTAGGCCATAGCCTGGTAGGAATTCTGTTCCCGCACTCTCCAGCCCTGTTGCTGTCAATAAAGTTAATTTTAACTAAATCTCTATTGTTCTATTTACAAGTAAGACTCAAGATAACAAGGCTGGGGTGAAAACCCGAGAGCTCAGAGAGGCTGAGTTGCAACCAGCTTGCCCTTTCTCCTTGCCGGAGTCTCCAAAAGAGCATGTCCTTCTGCTCCACCAAGGCATAAAAAGCCACACCACTTCCAATCATTCCTGGAAACTTCCTGTAATTTTTCTGTGTGCCCTTTGATACTCTGTGACTGCATTCTGTCAAATAGTTCCTAACTCGGTCTCCTGACCCAAGATCAATTCTGTTTAATCAATGCAAATGCAAACTCGGGGTTTGCAGTATGATTGAGTATCCCCCAATACCACAGTCTTTTCATACCATTCCTTGTTCATATTTAAAAAAACAACAACAAAATGTATTGTAAATATCACAGCCATGCATAATACCTGATATATCATATAGTACCTCACATTAGCTAATTTCCAAAGGATTCAACTATAACTAGCAATACTGTTCTACCCTATAGTTAAGATCAATTCATGCTAAAAATTTTTAATTAAATAATAAAGTATACCATGAAATTCATTTAACAAGAAGAATGTTATTGCATTGATGTTTAATCTCATATTCCAAACTGCACTATAAATTTGACTTTGTGAAATATAAAATCTTTTACATTTCACATGGAAAATTATACAACATATTGATGTCAGATTCCCTTCTGTATGCTGTGAATATGTATTATTGCCATTGGTTAATAAAGAAGCTGCTTTCAGCTAATGGCTTAACAGAGTAAAGCCAGGCAGAAAATCCAAACAGAGATATAGAAAAAGAGTAGGCAGAGTCAAAGAGATGCCATGTAGCTGCTGAAGAAGATAGTTGCTCCAGCACCTTACTGGTAAATCACAAGTCTTGTGGTAAAACCTATAATAATAGAAATCGTTTAATTTAAGAGGTAAGAGCTAGCTAGAAATACGCTTACGCTATTAGCCAAACAGTATTGCAATTAATATAGATTCTGTGTGATTATTTCAGGTCTGGGAGGCTGTGAATAAACAAGCAGTCTCTGCCTACAATGCATATTATATAACAGTTCCCCAAAAGAACCTCAACAAGCTAGAAAGAGATTGGTGCTCATATCAGACAAATTTTTTGACCACAGTATAATACAAATGGAAATCATTTGATATTAGAAATTATACTAATACTCAGAAAGTAGTAAACTTATTCATAAATAATCAATGGTACAAGTAAGTCCAGGTTAAAATTTAAAATTGTTTCTTGAGACAAATAAAAACATATAATGTTAGGAAGGAAGTTTGTAGTAACAAATGACAGAAAAGTAGAAATATCTTAAAGACCTACTGTTCTACCTAATAAGGCAATTAAAACTAGAAACAAAGAGCTTAAATTAACAGATGAAAAGAAAGAAGAAAAATTACTATAGATTTTAATAAAGTAGAGGTAACATAAAAGATAAGCTAAACACCCAAAGCAGTCTCTCAGGAAACTCAGTGGCCACACTGACCATGGAATTAGCAGAAACACAATAAATAACTTAAAAATAACTATTATGAATTATCAGGAGCTCCACATTGAGAAACCATCTGTCTGGGTCCTGTGCTGGGGCAACATCTGTCAAAGTCCTCAATGGGGCGCACACACTCCAGGTAGGGACATATGAATTTAAAAAATGTAGGTAGGAGGAACAGAGATATTAAAATAAATTCAGAGATATAGGATAGAACCAGGAGGGCAATCCAGTGAATACTGAATTTGCCTGCATTTATTTTCTATATGCTTAAATACCCCAATCCAAAAAAGGGGTAAGAAGGCAAAAGATTGCTTTAACATAACACAGAGAATAAACAGAGCAATTACTTGCTTCAATGCTTAAAATATGAAGCCACTGTATTCTGAGTTAAGCATTCTGTTGTTTAAGCAGGACATGCAGCAACTGCATCTTTGATCAAGCATTCTATAGGCAGTCAGTACCTGGGCCAAACCTCCTGTTGTATCCTTGAAGGAGCAGGCATAGGCTTGAAATCACTCACCTTCAGTCAGGGTGATATGGATCCACCTCTGTGGGCCATCTCAATACCCCAAACACCAAGTAACTACACACTAGGTCACAACTTAAGTCAGACCCCCTGTGAAGGAACAAGAGTAAGCTTAATCTGTCTGACCTTCAGTTAACGTGGAGAGGACACACTTTAATGGGCCCTCACAATGAATATGATAAAATACATTAAAGGGGATATGAATAAATCCATTAATGAAAATACAAACAGAGAGTGAAATGAAGTAAATAAAGCTGTTCAAGACATGAAAGTGAAAATGCATAAACAAAGAAAACCCAAACCTGGGGAAAACTGGATATAAAAAAATTTATGAACTCAAACAGGACCTCAGAGGAAAGCCTTACAAAAGAATACAAGAAATGGAAGAACAAATCTTAGGCATTGAATACAAGATAGAAGAAATGGATAATTTGGTCAAAGAAAATGTTAAATCTAAAAATGTTCTGGCACAAAACACGCAGGAAATCTGGGGAAAAAAAAATAGAGGAATGAGAAGATACCAAGGTCAAAGGCAGAGAAAATATGATTAACAAAGTCATAGCAGAAATTTTCCCTAACCTAAAGAAGGAGATGCCTATCAATGTGTAAGAAGCATGCAGTACACCAAATAGACTAGACCAGAAAAGAATTACCGCCCCCCCACACACAATGATCAAACACTAGACATACGGAAAAAAGAAAGAGTATTAAAAGCTTAAAAGTTTTGAGAAAAAAATAGATCAAGCATATGATAGCAAGCCCATTAGAATAACACCTGACTTTTCAATGGAGCTTTTAAACACCTGGGTGAATGTCCTACAAACTCTAAGAGACTACAAATGCCAGATCATACTACTATATCCAGCAGACTTTTCAATGACAAAAGATGGTTAATAAAATAATTCCATGATAAAACCAAATTGAAACAGTATCTATCTACAATTCCAGAAGGTGCTAGAAAGAAAATTCTAATAAGTAGAGATTAACTGCATGTTGTAGGGAGCCGGCTGCTTGTTCATCCCAGCTGCCCAGCTAGCTTAGCCCCAAAATAACCACACAGAAACTACATTAATTAAAACACTGCTTGGCCCATTAGCTCTAACTTCTTACTGGCTAATTTTTACATCTTAACTTAACCCATTTCTATTAATCTGTGTATCGCCACGTGGCAGTGGTTTACCGGGTAAAATTCCCAGCGTCTGTCTCTGGTGGATCCATGGCATCTCTCTGACTCTGCTTTTTTCCTCCCAGAATTTAGTTCTGTCTTCTCTGCCTACTTAAGTTCTGCACTATCAGGCCAAGACAGTTTCTTTATTCATTAACCAATACAAGCAACACACAGAGGGGACAGCAATATCAACTACACTCAGAAAAACAGAAAAAGAAAAATAAGCAGTCTCAGACCAGCAAATCAAAAGAGGTGAGGAGAACCTACAAATTAACAATAAAATAGCAGAACCAGAAAACAATGCTCATTATAACTCTCGACATACGAACAAGCAGCTTCCTTATAACAAACAACAATGGTCTCAGTTTCCCAATAACAAAACACAACTAACAGATTGGATATGAAAATAGGATTCACCCTTTGTGCATCCAAGAAATACACCTTAACCTCAAGGATAGACATTATCTCAGGATAAAAGAACAGAAAATGTTATCCCAAGTAAATGGAATCAGGAAAGAAGCCAGTATAGTCATTTGATATTTGACAAACTAGACTTCAAACTAAAACAAATAAGAAAAGATAGGGAAAGGCACTTATACTAATCAAAGGAAAAATCAGTCAAGAAGATATTGCAATTCTAAACATCTATGCACCAAACACACGGTTGCCAAAGTCCATAAAAGAAAGACTCTTATAGCTAAAGTCACATGTTGACTCTCACCTACTGATAGCAATTTTAATACCAAACTCTCACCAATAGACAGGTCATCTGGACAAAAACTAAACAGAGAAATGTTGTAGCTAAATAACATCATAAACGAAATGTTTCCAGCAGATATTTACAGAAATTTCACCCAAACACAAAACAATATACCTTCTTCTCAGAATCTCATGGAACTTTCTCCAAAACTGACCACATACTAAAACACAAAACAAATGTCAACAGATACAATATTGGAAGTTCTTGAAGATAAAGAAGAAATAATGTTCAAAAGGAATATATGGCAAGAAATATTTAAATTTATGACTGAAACAAATAAAATAGGATAAGAATACAAAAAAAATCAATGAATCAAAGAGTTCGTGTTTTGAGAAAATCAAGAAGACTGACAAACCCCCAGCCATTTGGCCTAAAAGGTTTTAGCAAAGAATTCTACCTTTCTTTCAAATAAGAATTAATGCCAGTGCTCTTCAAATTGTACCACAAAACAGATCATTGTCCAATCTTTTTAGCAATGCTGCAGCTATTCTTTTACTTAAATCAAAGACTCAACACTATCAGTAAATATCACGATACAAAAATCAATGAACCAAAGTCAGAATCCTTCCTGAGAAGGAATTTAGGAAAACAATACCTTTCACAAAAGATTAAAAAGAATCTCTAGATAATTCTAAACAAGCAAGCAAAAGGCTTGAAATTGAAGAAAATTTAGAAGATGGAAAGGTCTCCCATTACCATGGATTTATAAGATTAACATGGCAAAAATGCCTGTCCTATCAAAAAAAATCTAGATTTAATGCAATCCCCTTAAGAATTGCAACCCATTATTTACAAAAACTGGACAACTTCATATGCAAACACAAAACCGCAGGATAGATAAAACAATCCTACATAATAAAATTACTGCTAGAGGTATCATTATCTCCAACCTCAAATTATACTACAGAACTGTATTAATTAAAAACAGAATGGAAGAGGCAAAGGAAAAATACATATTAATCAATGTATTCATATTAAAGACATATGCATAAATCCACATACCTACAAACACCTGATTTTCTATAAAGAAGCTAGAAATACACATCGGGGAACCAGACAGCTTGTTTACCAAATGGAACTTGTCAAACGGAATGACTGCATTTAGAAGAATCCAAAGAGATAAAACTTATCATTCCGCACAAAACTCAACTCCAGATGGATCAAAGACCTCAACAAAAAAACCAGATGCACTAAACTGTATAAATGAGAAAGTGGAAAATATTCTTTAAGCCATTGACACAGAAAGATTTTCTGAACAGAATACTTTTTGCATAGGTACTGAGAACATTTAGTTCACAAGACCTCACCACACTGAAACGTCTTTATATGGCAAAGGACAGACAGGCTAAGAAATGAGAAATTATTTTTATCAGTTGCACATCTGATAGAGGGCTAATATATATAATATATAAAGAACCTTTAAAAACTGAACTCAAGAAAACGGCATATAGATTTAAACAGAGTTCTCAAAAGAATAAACAGAAATGGCAGAAAAGCACTTAGTGAAATGGTCAATATCTTCAGTCATCCAAAAATGCAAATCAAAAGCACTTTGAGATTTCATGCTACACCATTCAGAATGGCCAAGAGCAATAAAACAAATGGCAGCCCATGATGCTCAGCCATCGTCAGAGAAGCTGAAGATGTGAACAATAAAGAGAACCACAGATGGACAATGTGCAGAGAATGGGAGACCTTAGAACACTCAGTTCCAAATCGATGTCTCCATCAATTCTTCCCCTCTCAGGTCTCTAGAGAAGAGAAGGCAGAAAGATTGTAAGAGTCAGGGCAGTTGGAGAACACCAAGGAGAAAAGGCCCCCCAAACAAAGCAGGACTGATCCATACACAAACTCACAGTCTGTAGCAGTGTGCATGGGGCCTACACAGGTCTGGGGATGGTGGTGTCCCAGTACTGATTATACAAGTTGACACAAGCCTACATCCCTAACCCAGAAGCTAAAACCAATCTATGAAAAATTAGTTTCTTTATCAAAGACTCAATGGATATAAAAACCATTCTTAAGTTTGGGGCCCCGTGTCCAGCAAAATCTGTCAAATGCAAATCCAAATCAGTGCCTATTTTGGAGACCTTTTTATCTCATAATGATATTGCGGGGGCCTTTTTTTTCTCTCTATAGGTCTTTTGCTTATACATTATTGTCTCCAATTTTTATGGGATTTCTGGGTTTGCAAATGTGTGTGTCTCTGCATCTATACATATTTTTTAGGCTTTTTCTTTGGTTCTTTATTTGTTTTTGCTTTTTATCTTCTTTTATTATCTTTTCTTTGTTCTCTTAGATGTCTGTTTATTTTCTCCTGCTCTTTCTTCTACTAAGAGAGAACAAGAACAAATGTAGAATTGGGTGTGTGGAAGGTGGGGAGAATCCGGGAGGATTCGAAGGAAGAGAAGCCATAACCAGAATATATTGTATGAAAAGAATCGATTTTCTATTTAAAAAAAAATACAATATGAACTGAAGTGATGAACTAAAAAAACTCGTTCATTTAAAAGCTTAAAAAAAGGTGGGCTGGAGATAAGGCTTGGTGTTAAGTATCCACATTCTTTTACAGAGTTCCTGAGTTCAATTCCTAGTCCCCACATGCCTGTGACTCCAGCTCCAGGGAATGCAACATCTCTTCTGGTTTCTGTAGGCACTGTGTTCATGCACACATATCCACGCACAAATACATACACTACACAGATTTTCTTTAAAAAATTAAACGTAAGGAACTTTTAAAAAGCTTTAACCAAATTAAGAAGAAAACATTCAAACTCAGAGTTAAAAGACAAAACAGTATAACTAAGAGCACAGAGCCAGTAAAGGACATTGGAGGTTATCATGAACGATTGTATGTCAAGACATCTATCTGTTAAGGTAAAAGAAATGAACAAATTTCTCAATTTCAAGTCACCATAACTGAATCATGAAAACCCTGAAACGACTGATAATCAGCGCTAAATCTTGTGGTCATAGAGAGACTTCCTCAAATAAAAGACTAGGTCAGGAAGACTCTTAGTTTCAGTAAATGTTTAAAGTTAGCAGATATTAATTCTTAAATTATTTTGTCATTAAATCTTGTCAATGAAGCCAAAGGAATCCATCTAAATACATTCTATAAGGCCAACATTACAACGACATAAAGTCAGATAAAAATACAACTTAATAAAGCTGCAGTATCATGTTCTAGATAAACACACATGAAAATTACTCCATACAATTCTATCAAATTGAACCCAATATTACAATGAAAACATCATTTACTATGATCAGCTGAGATGCCTCTCAGAACAAAAAGATGATTCAATGATTCTACGTTTGTAAATCAGAAAACATACCATATCAACACAATAGAGAGAACAAAAGGTGATTATCACCATAAACACAGAAAAGGCATGTAATAAAACACACATGGTGGAAAAAAGAACCACAGTTATACTGTCCTCTTATATCCATGTGTGTACTGGGCAGATGCAGCTATTTCATGTGATTTTTCATTTCTTGGAATGCCTTCTCATTTCATATATTTAATGCTTCATGTTATTGAAATTGTTTTCTCAATTGGAAAGCAAGATTTAAAGCAAGAGCAGAGAGTGTTGATCTTCGGGCATTAGCAGGTGGAAGAGACTCCCAATTGCCTTCATTACTCTCGATAGAAGAGTATAGAAGAGACTCTAGAAGCTAACATCTAGAAAAGAGACTCTCTCATTGAACACTAGATTCTGCTGGGCTTCATTCTGAAATTCTAGGTTGCCTGATTGTCACCGTATCAATGTCTTAAAAGTGTGTCATGTGCATTAGTCTTTATCTATAGAAAACCAGTTACTAGCATTGTAATTCCTACTAAGGAATGGAGGCTATCTGGGTTCAGATGCCTCAGGGTATTGGAACTCTGTACCTAGGACATCATAGACACTAATTACATGTTTATAAGAAAATTACTAGTTATGGATACTCACAAGAAATTTGCATAAAATGCACCTTACGGAAGCACAATACTTTGTTAGAATTTTCTCACTTTCTTATCCAATAATGCCAGGGAGGTAGCTTCTGTTATATACTTTTTACCAGATTAAGAATTTTGCATAATCTAATTAATGGAAGAAATGATACATGAACAAGTGTGTCTGTGCCATTCTGGTATATAATATTTAGTTGAAAATGTTCCCGATGTAGCTTGACAGGGATTGCCATAAGAATGTTTTATTTCTTCCATTTCTGTTGGGTTGCATTTTAGATCTAATTAGACCTGACATCTCCTCCTAAGGATGTCTGAGTGTGCAGGGTTTATCAGTCTTCTATCTAACACTAATTCAAGAAAAACTGGTATCATACTGGGCTATTTGACTCTCAAGACTGCAGATACTAAATGAATAAAACAGAAAGAAATAAGAAAAGAAAAAAATTCTCTCCTGATGATTTTAAAAGCTGTTTTCTCTGTTTTATTTACTCTTTTCTCAATTTAGTTACATGTCTCTGTAATATCACTCTGCTTTATATTTTCTTACTTTATGTTTGGATTTTAAGCATTTAATTAACATTTAATATGAATTTCATACAAAAATGACATTGGAAAGAATGGGAAGTTCTTGTGTATTTTGAAAGATAATCTTAAAGAAGAGTGTAATTTTTTATCCTTTTCAATAAATTATACTAAAGGAGGGATTTCTAGATGATACAATTCCCCCATCCTGAGAAGCTAATAGCTCAATGAATCAACAATAACTTTATATATCCAGATGAATCTATGAGAGTGGTATAGCTAACAATAATTGCAAATGAATGTCAGCCACATTAAAGTAACACTAACTTGGGAATAGGGTCCTTAAAAGAACTAAAAAAGATTTTACTAATGAGAGATTACCAAACCTGACTCTAAAGGGAGATGATTCCACTTGATTCACCATCACTTGGGTATTTAATATTTAATTCTGAAATAACTTTGCATAAGATCTTCTGCCTATCTAAAAGCAAAACTTTAATTCTTTTATTTGGTTTTTATACTTAACAAGTTCACAAATTATGGGGTCCAACATATGTATGTATAAGCTGTGTAATGATTCAGTTGGTGATTAGTATAGCTACAACTTTAAAGTTTTGTCATTGATTCACAATGAAAACATACCAAGTACTTTCATTCATGTTTTGAAGTGAACGATACATTACTATTAATCATCCTGACATCCTACAGAAAACCAGAAACAAAGCAATATTTCATGATCTCATTCCCATGTAATCTAAATATCTAATTAAATTCATAGAAGTTAAGAGAACGGTGACCATCAGAGACTGAGGGAGAACAGGAATAGGGGATGGTTAGTTAAAGGTATTGCAATTATGTTCAGAAAAAATAGTTTTCTCCCTTGTGAACAGTTAGTAAACTCTAATCACACTCTTTGACAATTATTTTACTTCTTTTTGTGGCACAATGGCTAAGGCAGGGTCAGGTTTTAAACACACAATGTGGTTTCTACAGATTAATAATGGAAGTAAAATAGATTTCACAATAAGAGATTTGTTGTTACATCTGGAGACCATAGAACAACTGTGAGGCTTTGCAATGCAGTTTTTACTGATTCTTTGAGGACTTCACGTATTTATGTCACGTCCCTCCATCTACCATCTTTTGAGGACTTCACGTATTTATGTCACATCCCTCTATCTACCACCTTTCCTCATCTCTTTCCACGTGGCCTCCTATACAGTATTCCTCTTCAGTCTTCATGTGATTTCTTAAAAAGCAGCCACTGAGTCTGATTTGTGCAATATAGTGTTATCTTATAGTGTATTCTAATAAAGCTTGCCTGAAGATCTGAGTGCAGAGCTATGCCACTAGAGGCCGGGGAGTGACTGACTCTCCTTGCCCTAGGAACCATCAACTGCCAGTTGCCTATCACCAAGGAGAAGGACCTCATGAGACCTCCCCCTGCAGCCCTGCTGGAATATTGGCTGAGCTGGCTTTGTACAGGTCTTGAGCATATGGCTGTTGTAAGTGTCAGAATTCAAAGGCCAAGCCACGTGGAGAAGACACTATTTCATAGTCTACACTCCTCCCTGAACTTTGGATCTATCAGGCTCCCTTCCTCTTCTCTGAATAAAATTTTAATAAGAAACATAATTTTAAATTTTTTCATGAATGCTTTTCTCCTTAAAGCAATTTATTGAGCCAAAAATATCATTATATTAAAAATAGGTGTGATTGTAAATTGCTTTCCTGGTAAATCAGCTAAGATTAATATTTAGATTCATTATGCATATTTAGATATTTTAATGGAATTTTCATTTATATTAATTACTCATTAATCATTATAGTCAAGTAATGAATAATGCAGAAACTTAACGTGTGTCTGTGGGTCTCACTGAATTTCACTGCTAACAGGGGATTATGAAATTTATTTAAAACCAGAATTTGGGGAGAGAGGATTCACCCCTTCGCACTTTCCTGCATTAAATAGGAAATAACTGTTGAACAATTGGTTATTTTAGAATATACAAAATTATCTTCTGCAGATAATTTGAATTGGATTATAGATGCTTGGGGTACATAGGACAAGTAAAAATAAAAAAGGAATACAATGGAGCATTTGTCTGTGTGTGTGTGAGAACTATACCCCACAGAGTGTAGAAGCATGTTTGATCTGTTGTTATAACATGTCTGTACATGATTTAGTAAGTGGGGTGGTTTTAATAGGAATGTCCACAGGCTCATATACTTGAATGCTTAGGCATCAGTGAGAGGCGCCATTTGTAAGGGGTTAAGAGGTGTGGCCTTGTTGGATGAGATGTGTCACTAGGGATGGGCCTATACCAGGGTCAGGGTTTCTCTTTCTCTCTGTTTACAGATCAAGATATAGCTCTGAGCTATTGCTCGAGTATCTGCCTGCATGCCACAATTCCTGCTCCATGACGATAATAGGCTTAACCTCTGAAACTGAAAATAAGGCCCCTTAAGATACTTTCTAAGAGTCGCTTTTGATGTTTTCTTTTACTTTTATTTTTAAATTTTACTTTATTTAATTAGCATTTTCATTTGTTTTACATGCAGATCACAGTTTTCCCCCCTCTTTTCTTCCCATTAATTCCTCCCACGTCCCATCTACCCTTCTCCCTATCCACTCCTCCTCCATCTCCATTTAGAAAGAGGCAGATCTCCCATTGGTTGGAACAAAGCATGGCACATCAAGTTGAAGTAGGACTGGGGTCCTCCCTGTATCAAGGCTGGATGAGGTAATCCAGCATGGAGAACAGGTTCCCAAAAGTCAGCTAAGAGCCAGGGACAGGTCCGGTTCTCAATGGTAGGAGCCTTACAGACAGACCCAGCTATACTATTGTCAGACACCTGCAGAGGGCCAAGGTCGGTCCCATGCAGGCTCCTTAAGTGTTGGTCCTGAGTCTGTGAGCTCCCATGACCTAACGTCAGCTGTCTCTGTGGGTTGCCCTGATGTGACCTTGACCATCCTAGCTCTTACAATCTCTCCTCCCTCTCTTCAGTGGGACTCCAGGAACTCAACCCCGTGCTTTCATCAGTTACTGGATATAGGGTTTCTAATGACAATTACGGTAGTTATCAATCTAATTACAGTAAATAACTGATTTAGACATCCTCTGCACTATTGCTAGGAGTTGTAAATGGGGTCATCCTTGTGGATCCCTGGGGGTTTATGTTTCTCCTTAACCCCAAAATGGGCCTCCCTCATCAAGAGGTCTCTTTCATAACTCCCCCTCCATCCTGCCTGAACCTGCCTTCCACACAGCAATAGAACACTAACTAGGAAAGAAATTGGTACCACAGCTGAGGGCATTGCTGTAACAGGCCTGACCGTGCTGCTTGTTGGTGGAATTTGGATTTTGAGACTTTGGATTAAGAAAGCAGCTGAAAGTTTTAAGTGGGGCTTAATGGGCACTATTAGCAGGAGCTTGGAGGACTGATGCTGAGAATAGTGCAGATTAGGACAGCCTGGATCCAGGACTCTTAAAGGAGAAGAATATTAGCAACTGTCCTAGAGACCGCTCTTATCATATTTTAGTAAAGAATGTGACTGCTCTCTGTCCTTGTCCAATAAATCTGCCTAAGGTTAAATTGAAGAGTTTTGGATTAATATCATTGGCAAGGGAGATTTCAAGACAGCCTTGTGTTGATGCTGTTGTATACTTATTAGTGGTCACTCAATTGCAGATCTAAAATTAAAAGGAGCAAAGCAAACAAGGAAAAACATAAACTGTGTAGTTTGAAGAGAAAAGGAGCAACAGCAAGTATAATGAAGCTAAGTCCAGTGCTCAAGGAAAAAAAATTAAAGATAAAAACCTAATGCTATATGGAATAAAGGGAATGGTGACCACAGGAAAGCTAAGCTTCCAACTCTTAGAAAGGAATTACAGAAAAGCTTAAGAAGTGCATGAAGCCACCAACAACAGAAAGCTGATGCATTGTGACAGAATGAGGAAGGCCATGTTTCAGCACCAGCAAACAACAAAATTTGACAGCTTCTGTTACATGATTCTTGCTTTATAGTCAAGTATACAAGACAGGGTTTTTGGAATCTCTCTCCTTGATAAAGAAATCCACTAAGGCCAAATGTGTGTCAGGGTGGCCCGCATTGATTGCAGAGTGGGCACTGCATGAAATTGTGAAGGTGAATCCTGTATTTCATTGGATACCTCAAGATTTTGGATATGATAGAGTCATGGAATTCTTGTCAAGAAGAACTGTAGACCTGGTGTGGAGGCACTCCATGTGACAAAAGTATGTTGCAGTCAGAAAAGCTAAAAGGTATTAGAAATCTGATGAATTCTGATATCATACATGGAGATACAGAATTTGGAATTTGCACTGCTGGCTTTTGGTTTTACTTTGATCCAGTATTTCCTCACAATGCTACCTGTCCTTGCTTTTGGAGTGCCAATATATATCCTGAGCTACTGTATGTTGGAAGTATGTGATCTGCTCTTTATTTTGATTTTACAGCGGGTTACACTTAATGGATTGCTATGAGTCTCAGTAGAGATTTTGAACTATGGGCTTTAAAAAATGTTGAGACTGTAATAGATTATTAGGATTTTTGAACGTTGGCTGAATGCGGTTTTACATTATGATAAAGCTGCAGAACTGTGGAGGTCAGGTAGTGGAATGTAATGGCTTAAATAAACATAGCCCCCATAGGCTCTTATATTTGAATGCTTAATCATCAGATAGTAGCACTACTTGGGAAGGATTAGGAGGTGTGGCCTTGTTAGAGGAAGTATGTCACTGGGAATGGGCTAAGCTCTTAGCTCAAATGCCCAAGACAAGCCAAGTATCTCACTCTCTGATGCCTGCAGATCAGGATGCAGAATTCTCAGTTGCCTCAGCAGCATCACGTCTGCCTTCTTGCAGTCATTCTCCCCACCATGATAATAGTGAACTATCCTCTGAAACCATAAGCAATCCCCCCAAATGTTTTCTTTTATAAGAGTTTCCATGGCCAAAGAGTCTCTTCACAACTATAGAATGCTGACTAAGACGATAAGCAAACAAAACTGAATGGAGTCTTACTAGTCTGAGAGTCCCAAGCCTACAGTCAGGTCTTCCAAACATTTTCTCTGGCTTCATGCCCCTGTGAGATACAGATGCAGAAGTGTTGGCTATGCACCAGGGAAAATATGGCATGGCAGCCAGAAAGATTTTGAGCTAAAAGAGCATATACCACAGATGATACACCTGAGGAATCAACACATCTAGAAATAAAAATGTAGAAGTGGAATGAAAAGACAGAACATTTACAGGAAGGAGAAACTAATAGTCTCATGTGTAGTTAAGCAAAGCTAGTATATTGATAGATACTGCAGGTAATTGAGGTAAATATTAATAAGAATTGGGTAAAAAAGGGAAAGTGAAACCCACTGAAAATAATTTATAGAGAAAAAGACTTACAAAAGAAAATGGTTTTTGAAGGAAGATGATAAATTTGAATAAGGGCTGTAAAATGATAGCTTGAGCTTCATAATTTTGGCTTTGTCTTTTCACAGAAATAGCCTGCCATTCTTTATCATGATAATATGCTCTGCTACCAATAGTACTGATGTTAAATTTCATTCACAAAATGTAGGTTTTTCAATGCTTATCTAATTAGTCTATTGAATATAACTATTCCACAAAATTAAATTACTTAATCCTTCAGCAATATATGAAATAAATGCATAAAGCTGTTTTATTTCTTATTGTCTTGGAAACAGAATAGTAATTTAAATTTTTTTAAGTAATAATGTATATACATTATTATTTCTGTGATAATAATCCTTCTATGCAAATTTGTACATTGTACTTTGTATGTACATTGTATGCTATTTTGTTTAAAAAGTGACCTCTAAGCTTGCTGCCATACTTGAAGCTTCCCAGTGATGGTGATGGACTCTCATCTGTCTAGAACTATGAAACTACATAATTCAACCTTCTTTATATGAGGTGCCTTGGTCATGGGGCTTTATCACTCAATGGAAAAGTCATTAATATATAATGTAAACTTACAACTATCTTATATAAGTATGTAAAAGGAGACTGCTCATTCATTTCCTGGATGCCCAGACCTGAATAATCACACAGAAACTAGATTAATTACAACACTGTTTGGCCAATGTCTCAGGAATATTTCTAGCTAGATCTTAAATCTTAAATTAACCCATTTCTAGTAATCTGTGTATTGTCTCTAGGCTGTGACTTCCTGGTGCCAGCATGTTACCCGCAGTTACAGGGCATCTTTCTCCTTCAGCAGCTACATAGTATCTCTTTGACTCCACCTACTCTCTCTCTCTCTCTCTCTCTCTGTTTTGATTTCCTACCTGGTTTTACTCTGCTAAGTCATTGGCCAAAGCAGTTTCTTTATTAGTCAATGGTAATAAAACAATCACAGCATACAGAGGGGGAATCCCATATCACAAGTGCATACTAGGTTTCGCTCTGTTTAATTGCTTGTTTTTAGTGTATCAAAGAAAACTTGTTTTACTGAAATAATACACAAGAGCTCTAAAGCCTGACAATTACTTTTTGGAACTGTAGCACTGACCAATCTATTAAGTCTTGGGGAAATCAAATCATTACATTTTCAAATAAGACACACAGAATTCATGAAACTTACTTATAAAAATTCACTAGTAATTTCAAATATATATACCATTAATAAGATTTAGATTTTATCTGTGTCTACTTTAGTCCTACAAGCTCAGATAGTCACAAAAAAAATGTTCAAGGTACCATGGAAGTTAGAGAATATTTACAGTATAAAAATGTCTTTTGCCCAGAAAACTATATACATTGCATGACATTGTCAAAGAATGCACAACAGTCCAAGGAGAAAATACTAAATTGCATTTTTTTGCTAAGTTTTAACCCTTATTTTCATTTGCATATGTGTCTGTGCACCATGTGGGTGTAGTACCCATGTAAGCAAGAGAGGTTGTTGCTCGCTTGCCCTAGAACTGAACTCACAGATGGTTGTGAGCTGCCTTGTAGGCTCTGTAAATTGAACCCGAGATCTCTGGAATATGACCCAATATTCTTAATCAATCCTAAATCAGACGTACCTTGCCCAAACATAAGAACCCATGCAAGGGAAATACCATCAGTTTATCTGACTGGAGGACAATTATTTACATTCATTTTACCTGGTAAGATTTTATGAGTCACTTATCTTCTTTTCCCTCAGAAACACCAACTTTCCTTTTAAATGGAAGAGAAATGGATATAAAGGTACCTGCTTTGTAAGGGCCCAAAGAGATAATCCATGCAAAGAATTCAACCCAGTGCTCATCAAATTTAAAAATAGAGTTAAAATTGCCACTGTATTGTTGTGATGCAGGCCGAAATCCCACCACTTGGTGTAACAATTAAAACTACAAGGATTGTTTAGGTGGGAATTAGTAAGATGCTACCTCAACATAAAACCAACAGGTAGCAACAAAAGCAACCATTATCAACCTCCATATTTTCATTTAGAGTTTACAAATGACCAACCATAATAGAGGTAAAACTCAGTCATATTTAATGTGGGAAAATAAAAGATTGTTACTCTCATCTTTCAGTCACGTATGGTTTAATCAATAAACAGAAAATATCTTCTTAAATGAGTGAATTTTAACACAAAGTGAACTATTAAGCAAAACCCAGCAATTTTTGCTTGTAGGATACCATAGTTGGGGTTTAAGGAGGAAAGGAGTTATTTGGTTTACGTGTATTGAGCCACAGTTCGTTGAGGAAAGCCAAGACAGGACAGGAACCTGGAGACAGAAGCTGGTAAAAGACCATGGCAAATGCTGTTTACGGATTTGCTATCCATGGCTTACTCAGACTAATTTTTTATATACCCAGGCTTATATATATATACCACAGGCTTGCCTACAGGCTGAATTAGTGGGACATTTTCTCATTTGAAAGTTCCTTCTTCCCAAATAACTCTAACTTGTGCCATTGGCAAAAATCTAGCCATTACACAGGGAATCTATCTAAACAGTGCGACTGAGAGGAATTGTCAAGAAGGAGATTGACAAGCGTATGACTACTGTACACAAGTGTTAGCCCGACGGTGAGCAGCTGAGCAGGCCAGGTGCTTTTGCACAGAGCAGCCTCAGCATGGAGAAGATGGCAGAGGGGATTTCTGTTGTTTTGTTTCTTACAGAATGTCTCTAAAGACTCACTTTATTCTCAACTTCCTCGTTTGTGAAGCCTCACGAAAGATAAAGCTTTTCTCTGACTGTTCACTAATTACGTGAAAATATTAGCAGCAACATAAAATCAAGCCACAAGTGATAAGCAGCTACCTTAAATAGCACTGTGATCCCTGCAATGTTAATATAAGCAGCCAGCTGGCGGGGAATGATAAGAATGTAGTGATATTTTAATTGGCACTTGTTCTGTGCACATGCATTAGAATGGTTACAATACCAACGACACGAGTCACTGACAATTATTCCATGTTAACAAAAAACAAATTTCCTTTAATTCAATATCATGAAGATTAAAAAGTAAGGAAATTACAAAACCACAATTAGAGGCATTTTATTTAAATGTGTTAAAACGAGTGTTTATTCTTTGAAAATATTGAAAAGCACCACCTTATTTCTGTAGTGGTTGTACATAACATGATGTGGTTTTGAAAAGACAAGAAAACCAAAAAAACCTGTGAACTCAATATTCGTTAAAGTCTAATAAGAATAAACTAAATTAGACAGCATGGTAGTAAGCTCTACGAAGTTTTGATTTGGAGTATAACTTTAAACACTATTATAATTTTTGTTTTTAATTGTTTCATATAATATAATATGATCATGTATTACCCTCCCCAAGCTTCTCTCAGGTCCTCACCATCTTCCTATCCACCCAACTTCATGTTCTTTCTATCTCTAAAACTAATACAAACACACAAAAACAAAAATCAAAACATTCAACAAATCAATAAGACAAAAACGTCAAAATAAAAGAGATAAAAACTCTTATAAAGAAAAAAAAAACTATGGGGTTCACTTTGAGCTGGTTGACTGCTCCTGGACATGACACCTCGCTGGGGTGTGGTTGATATATACTCCTCTCAGTGCTGTGACTCCATCTGGCTCACATTTGTACAGTCCTTGCGCATGCTTGGCTCAGTATTTTTTATTTCCTGTGTCTATTGGTTCTTGAGTCTGAAAGACACCGGGTTTCTGTATTATTATCTGCTGCAAAGAGAAACTTCTCTGATGAGTGTTGAGTAAGACACTGGTCTGTGGATTAGCAATATCATTAGGAGTCATTTTCCTGCTAGGCTCTTTTAGCAGAATAATAGTAGTTGGCTGTCTACCAAATGCCCTTGACCTATCTAGCCCCGGGTTTATGGCCATTTTAACAGTGTCAGGTATGGGTTCTATCACGTAAAGTAGGCCTTACAATCAATAAGAAAATAAGTGATTGGTTACGCCTCTAACTTTTGTGCCACTATTCCACCAGTATATCTTGTAGACAGGTTGCTGTTGTGGTAGCAAAGGTTGTTGCTAATTAATATTTGTGATTATCTTTTCCCTCTCTTGGTGTGTGTGCAGAGAGCCTCCATCACCATAGAATCTGGACAGCAGGAATGAAGCTTCTCATTAGACACCAGATTTATTTCTTCATGTTCAGTGACATAGTATGGCCATAAGCAGTAGGGCCTCACAACCAGTTTGTAGAAAGCAACCCATAGCCTTGACCACAGCCTGTGATACTTGGAGATTTCTGTGGGAGCATTTTGCCCAACAGATCCACAAAATGTAACCTGTTCCTGTCACTGGAAGTTTTACTTGTTGACAGAAAATGTCTAGCTAGGGCACTATCTCCCCCATTAGCTACTGTAATTCTTAATTTTGAAAGCAATACCATTTCACTCAGTCTCAGCATCCCTATCCAATAGTAATTTCTATTCTCACGTTTGGACGGATGTCACTTTTCAGATTATCACACCCTTAATATTTGAAAATAAAATGTAAGTTAATGATAAAATAGTTATAAATTTAAGGAGGTTTTTAATATAGAGAGTTAATAGTTTTAAATGGCCCAGAATGGGTCAATGGGTCAAGGAACCTCTGGAACAAAGTCCTAATTCTCGACCAATCAAATGACTGCCTAGAAACTACTATGTCCATGCAACTGCTCAAAGGCAAGCACCATATTTTATACAGTTGTGTTCTACCCTGTCCAGTCATGATTGGCTCAGAGGAGCTGAGAGCTTTACAAAATTGGGTTGGATGGCTGGGGACAGGAGGAAATAGGATAAAGTAGAGGACACAGGAAGATGATAAAGGAAAAGGGAAGAACAAAACTGTGTAAAAAAGAAGAGGAGGGAAAATGAAGCAAGATCATTTGTGGAATGTGAGCCTGAATTGCAAAGTTAGGAGAACCGGTGTGTGGGATGGTAAGAAGTTTTACTGCAGAAGATGAACATATAGCCGGGCGGGCCTCTGGCTCTAGGTATGCTTGGGAACACTTGTAGTTTTTTTGGTGAAGAAATTAGCTACCTCTTGGCTCTGCTTCCTCAGCCTCCTACCCATCCCAGTTTTACATTTTCTGTTTGTTTGGGTTATCTAAGGGGTGACGGTTTCCAAGAGAACCAGACTTTCCATCGAGGTCGTCACAGTCCGGTTCTCTGGGGCCGAATCTCCCAATCTGAGCCACTCACTCCATCTGCTGCGTGGCCTCCACTGTTCTAGGTGGAACGCGCGCTCGTGGGGCCGCAGGGGGCTGGCACCGGTCACTCGAAACTGTGGGACCACAGTGAAGGAAGCCAGGAAACGTCCAGGGAGGACGGGAGGCTCAGGCCGCCATGGAGCTGTACCTCAGCGCCTGCTCCAAGACCGCCAATGTGGCTGCCAACAAAGCAGCCTCCAGCAGCGTGGCTGAGGACAGTCAGCAATGCGGAGATGTGAGTGGGGTGGACTCAGGCCAGGGTGGATGTCCTGGGCCTCAGTCAAGCCTGGGAGTGGTCACTGTGGGGCTCTGCCTGGGAGCAGCAATCGCCTTACCAGCTCCTGTCTGGCCATAGCAGGGTGCCCTAGGCTGGATGAAGACAGGGACCCCGTAAGGGTGTGCCCTGCATGCCTTTGCTTTGATTCTTGGATTTCTGTCCCTGTTGTGGGAGGAGATGGGCCAAAGCATAAGACTATTACCGAAAGAAACGACAAGTTATCTGATTATGTTTCACAGGGGGCACACAAGACCCCAATTCCGGGCGTGGGAGCCGCTCAGCTGCTGGATCTTCCTCTTGGGGTCAAGCTGCCTATGATCCCAGGAACTGAAACTGTATATTTTACTACAAATATCAGTGAAAAGGTAAGGCAGCTTTTTATAATTACGTTAGTTGTTTTGCGTTCCAATGCTGTAGTCTCCTTGCTGTTAGAGAACACAGCAGAGTTTATTAGGAGACTATGTACTAGCAGTCAGACATCGGGCCACAGGCACTGTTTAGGGTGTGCATAAAGCAACTTCATCCAGTATGGCTTTACAGAATCATGATCACAAGGATTTAAATCATCTACCCTACTTTAATTTATATTACACGCACCATATTAACGTTTAGTCATAAGCCATTTATATGTCTATGTATTAACTTTTTTCTTAGAATTTTTTGATTAAAAGGTTATTAATATTTGCTGTTAATTAAGATGAGTATTTTAATCAATACAGAGACGAAACTCTCAATGAAAGACATTTTTGTTTTGTGTTTTTCTTTTGAGTCAATCCTATCCCACACAGTAAGTTAAAAAATAGATTTAAAATTATTTTTCTTGTTTAGTATTATAATTCTTATGAATGGAGAAAGGCCCTGCCTCTGTGAGGATGAAAGCCGGTAATCATCTTAGCCCTCTTCCTCCATGTGTAGCTTCAGAATGAGTTCTTCTAGTCGAGATGGTTTATGCCTATTTAAACAAACAGCCACCACTCATTTTTCTTGTCCAATTTGTAGCCAAACTTGGTTAACTCCTTTTTTCTTCTTCCTAATTTGTTAATCTGAGACATTCTAGATGATCACTTGTAAACAACATCACAGTCACTAATTTATTGTTGCCTAGAATCTGCATTTTTTAGGCTGGATTATTGTACTCATCATTTATATTAGATTCTCAGCTGTGAAGAGCACTGGCTGCTCTTCCAAAGATGCTGACTTCAATTCCCAGCAACCACATGGTAGCTCACAAGTGTCTGTCATAAGATCTGCTGCCCTCTTGAGGAAGAGACCTGCTCAGTTGTCCTCATCAACTTAGACTGTGAAACCCAATATGGACAAATTCCACAGAACTGCCATATACTGTCTGCCTATGCATGCTTCAGCACTGCCAGGGCATAAATTTCATTCATATAATACTGCCTACTTCCCTTAAAATGCTTAGTATTATTGTCCCATCCTTAGCTTCCTCCAGTTCTTGACTAAGTAATTCTGAAGAAGGCTTATTACATTATGTCAAGTGGTCACTTTATTATTGAGAAACATGTTTGTTGTTGTTAAAAGTCAATATCTAAAAAGAGTTGACAGCCAAATGTTACCATCTAAGACAGATAACAAATTCCTTCCTTGACGTATTATTTTCCTTAATGATGTGTACCTCTTATCTTGTCCACTTCTCACTAAGTTAGACTTTAAGCTACTGGAGGACGGAGGACAGGTGCTCTCTGGGAGGTTTTTGTAGACATTCAATCTACTTTACCAATTAGGTCCTTTGAAAGATGTTGAACTTGTGGAATTAAGACCCCAGTGACTTAACAAAGGAGTGTTAAATGCAATTGAAGAGCTACTGTTCAATCTTGCCTTAGACTTTCCTGTTTGCCTAACTCAAAGCATTGCTTCTATCTTCTAGTTCTTTTTAGAGCCCAACTCTACCTGATTCTCCAGTATTCAAGAAATGGACTGAACACATAGACCTGTGCTTACAGGTCACAAACTGGCACCTTCAGGACCTTCTAAATTGGTGCACAATATTATGCAGGAGTGTGAATTGAATTAGATGCCTATAAACGGCACATGCTCTTCAGATTCTCCAGCTCCCCCCCATTCTCCGACATCATCACCTGTTGTCTGACTTGGCAATGTATTAGAAAGCGTTAGAGCTGAAAAAATACAAAGACAGCATGAGCACATTTTCACACATTCTTCTACCACCTACCTTTTCTTCTTCAGAAGTGATTGTGCAAGTTCTTACCATCATTCTCCCCTTGAAAAATTAACTGAGAACTCACACCAAAACCTTACTCTGATAATGTTTAAACTGATAAAAGAGACTGGATAATTTAGGTGTTTCCTTCAAAGGAAAAACATAGGAGTCATGAACATTAGTTGACTGTCATTTCATTCCTTTATGTGGTTAAGTTTATCATGCTATTTATATGATAATTTTTATATTTATAATTGTACTATAAAATCATGCTTATACATTAGTATTTGTTGTATGAGGTTATGTTCGCTTTTAACAGGATACAAACCTATTTTCTCTAAATATGCCTTAAAATTAGTATTTAGTAGAATTGTAGAGTATAGACACTGGTTTTGTTTATAGCTATAACACTCAAAGTGCTTTGGGTTTGGTAAGGTCCCAAGACACTATGATTTTTTTATCCTTAGTATTTGGCATCTAAGTATTACACTGTTAATATGTGTTATTTCCATTTATCTTAGTAAAAGATTTTTGCATTATTTTTCTTCACCTTAAGATGATTGAAACAGAGTAGTTAACATTATCCTTTTTTTTGTTTTGTGTATGGTATCTTAATCTAGGGGGAGAAAGAATAGACAGAGTCCTAGCATTGCTTTTATTTCTTAAAACAAATCATGCACTATTCCTATTCTTTTCCTCATCCTGGTTTTTGTCTCATGGCCATAAGGTGATGCATCAGGGAACAAACTGGCTTAGTGGGGCCAACTGTTTAAATTACTTCATGTGGGTGAGGGGAAGAGGAGAAACTTGTCTGAGTGAGTCCTCTTGTTGCTTGCTTATTCCCAGTTCAAATTTAAACTGCATGTCTAAATTTTTTAGTCATGTCAGCAGGTTAATTAAAAGTGGATATACATTAATTTATGTTTGCAATATTTTAATATCTGTGTATGCAGCTTTTTCGACCTTCCTATGGTTTTAACCTGAGTGATCCTTACTGCCGACTTTTGGAAACCCAATATAAAAGTCTCCATGACCCACATTTAAGAACATACTATAAGCGCAAAGATATTCTGAGAAGACTAAAGAAAGGAGGCTACATCACCAGCAATAACAAAGTAAGTGAACGCTTGCTTGTTTTTCTTAATTGGAGTGTTTGTTCCCCTACACTAAGGAAAAATAGTCTCTTGCTGCAAAAACCACAGCTTTCACCTCTAATGGAATAAGAATTAATTTCTTCTGTAGCTGAAAATAATTGACCATTGCTCAGGAATGATCAGGAACACAGATTTCAGTTACCCCAAATTCCATGATCTAATGTGGAAGTAAACTCATGAAGTTTTATAATAACTAAACAAAGAAAATCATAAATCACCGGGCGGTGGTGGCGCACGCCTTTAATCCCAGCACTCGGGAGGCAGAGGCAGGCAGATCTCTGTGAGTTTGAGACCAGCCTGGTCTACAAGAGCTAGTTCCAGGACAGGCTCCAAAGCCACAGAGAAACCCTGTCTCGAAAAACCAAAAAAAAAAAAAGAAAATCATAAATCAAGAGACTTTTAAAATATGTTGGTGGAAATATCAGAGAAGGGATTACAGCCAATCAAAGAAGTCTCAGCTATAGGCCTTGGATACTTTGTGAATAACATTCTTCGCCTTTTGAAGAGTGGAAAATAAGGTTTCGTTAATAGGTTAAAAGGGGCTTTTATCTGTTAGTTCCAATACAGGTGAGCAAGGAATGTCTAAAGACACTTTCAGATTAGCTATTCTTGGGCTGTGTATCTGCAGCCTTCCATCCTCCCCACATCACTGAAGTAGGTAGGCCCAGCTTGTCAGGTCCAGCATCTTTCTGGAAATTATCTTTCAGAAGTTATCAACTTCTTGTAATAGGTTACTTCTTGAAGAGCTTTTATAGAATACTCAGGGATCGGAAATGAGTACTTCCAGGCGTGATTATTTCTTTCAGCCTTTTCTATTTAATATTAAAAAAATTGTTGTTGAGTATTTTGAGGAGGCAAAGGTTTATTAATGTTCCCGCTGATTCATAGTTCTCTCTTTTCTGTCTGTACTAGTACTGTTTGTTATATGTGATTTATATTTTTGAAAAATTGAGATAGAAATGTAGGAAAGGTAGTTAGCATCCTGAGAGATTATTCTTATTGCACTTGAACATTATATTTACAATCATAATCCAATTATAATGAATTAGAATTATCATTTAATAACTAAAGGTATATGTGAATAATAGCATCCTTATTATAATATAATAATAAAGTTTTATTTCGAAATAGAAGTTTCTTGCTCACAAATGTAGAGGTACCACCTATCAAATTGTTAATAATTTCTTAATACTCTTCGCCCCAATGTGTCATTAAAATTTTCCTTTTTTATTGATTTTATTGAGCTCTACATTTTTCTCTGCTCCCCTCTCTCCCTTTCCCCTCCCCTTCAACCCTCCCCCAAGGTCCCCATGCTCCCCATTTGCTCAGGAGATCTTGTCTCTTTGTACTTCCCATGTAGATTAGATGTATGTATGTCTCTCTTAGGGTCCTCATTGTTGTCCAGGTTCTCTGGGATTGTGATTTGTAGACTGCTTTTCTTTGATTTATGGCAGCCCGGCTAGCTCAGTCGGTAGAGCTTGAGACCGTCAGTCTCTGGGTCATGGATTCGAGCCCCACGTTTGCTGTCATTAAAATTTTCATTACTGTTTTCCTTCTAATAAGCAACTGTTATGACTTTCAGTCTTCATACATTTAAAATATTGATACATTATTTGTTTTATTTTTAGATTGTATGTAGTTTGAGGGAACTGAATAAATACCGGCAATATCTTACGAGCTTAAAATTAGACTTTGAAAGAAACTATTTAAGAGAACAGGTAAGTTATGCATTTAAAATCATTGGTTTAAATAGAAGATAAAAGAAGGTTTTGTGTGTATGTGTGTGTGTGTGTGTAATATTGTCTTATATTTTGAAGTTTAATTGCTGATTAAATAATAGTCTATGTGAAATTTGGGAAAGAAATGAACAATATTTGGAAGTTACAGCATTTGCCCAGTAGGGAAAAAAGATTGGATCATATGATCAGTATACTAATATTTAGTATTATTATTTATATTTAGGTGTTAATTTAGTAAGTAATCCAGTAAACCAAAAAAGCCAACAGGTCAGATAAGCTAGTTAGACCTTAGCTGGCAGTAGAAGCTGTCTCTTGTACTAGAAAAATTCCAAAGCTAAACCCGAAACAGTCTTAGGAACAGCTGTTTTTCTTTGTTACATCTGTGCTGTCCTATATAACATTGAAGAACTGCAGACTGTGTGTTTGTATCTATGTACGTACGCTGTCTTCATTCACAAAAACTCATAAAAGTGAAACAGAATTCTTAGATGATGATGCTTGTTTCTTTTAGTCATGAATCAAAGTTGTGTATACCCCCCCTGGCATGTGTAGTTGGATTCAGATGTTTCTTTAAAGTCAAGAGAGCTAAAAATTAGGAAAGCGTGTGCTCACAATTTTATATTACAAAATAAGAATGTTAGAGAAAAATGAGAATGACTAAGGTCAGTTCAGTGCCCACCTGAAATCCCAGCACTCTGCAAACGGGAACCAGAGAACTGTGAGTTCCAGGCCAACCTGGGATGTGTATTTTGAGACATTGTGTCATAAAAAACAAAAATAAATGGAAAAATAGACAGAGACAGAAAATGTAGTATTGATGATCAAATAAAATAGTTGCTTTCTGGTATACAGCGATAAATCCTTATTTTAGCTCAGCTGTTGACTTTTGTAATAGATTCAAAATAGAATTAATGCAGTTAAACAATTTACCATCTATAAAGTATAGGAATTTTAATGATTATAGTTCTGGGAAATGTAAAAATATTATATATTTCTGGCATTCTTTTATTTAAAAAACAGCAATTGATTACAAAACAGCTGCATAAACTGCAAGAAACCAGCCAACTTCCTCACTGTTCTGACGTCACACGGTTCCAGAACTGGTTGTTACAAGACAACACACAGTCTATTAAGGACCAAGAACATTTGTTAAGGCACAGGTGAGACTGAAGCTCTAGCATTGTGTGTGTGTGTGTGTGTGTGTGTGTGAGCGCACGCACACGCACGTCTGCAATGAATTATACTCGAAAGCATTGTAAGCAGGACTTTTATTTTCTTAAGTAGTAAGTAGTGTTCAATTGACCTTTGTTCCTTGGTAAAGAAAGGGAGGGAAATCAGAGGGCGCAAGGATTGGGAATCTTGGTCCTAAAGCTATGAGTGGATACTTCTTCCAGGGGAGTTGAGATTTCTGGGAACCCAAGAGGTAATAAAATGAGAGCTAAAAGAAGCACCAGATCTCAGAGCCACTCTATAGGAGATATTATTTTTGCAGCAGCTAAAAAGAAAAGCAACTTTTAAAAATCCCCCTTTAAAGACTGACAGCATTAAATTAGTTCAAATGAAAACAGTTTTAGTATATCTGAAGAAAACACGAACATTCTGAAAAACTGAAATGTATTCAAATATTGCCCATTCATAGTCATTAATTAGCATTACATTACCAAATTAATTTTTCTGAATGAAAACCTATGTTTCAGTCTTTTTCCTTTACTAAGAGTGAGAGTTTTATATTGTATAGTTTTGTTTCCCAACAGTGCCATAAGACACACTGTAGAGTGATAGTTTGTTTGTAATCTAAGAAATAAAGCTTGTCTGAAGATCAGAGTGCAGAGGTAAGCTACCAGCTAGTCATAGAGGTCAGGCAGTGGTAGACACACTTTTAATCCCTGCATTCAGGAGACAGAGGCAGTCGGATCTCTGTGAGTTCAAGGCACCCTGGGCTACATGAGATTGAATCTGTCTAAAAGAGAAACAGCTCACACAAAGGTGATCCCAGTACCTTGGGATAATACGCCTTTAATTCTAGCACTTAGGAGGTGGAGACAGGAGTGATATGGCTGAGCAGAGAGAGGAATATAAGGTGGGAGGAGACAGCTGCAGTCTGAGGACAGAATTGCCCCTTGTAGTCTGAGAATTTGGTAGAGGAAAAAAAATGTCTCTCTAGTGGATGGCTACTCTGCTTCTCTGATCTCTCAGCTTTCACCCACAATATCTGACTCTGGGTGTTTGTGATTATGAACATTTAGAATTTGTGCTATAGCACTGTTGTCCCAGACCTTGAGTGGGAGTTTTGTGCTGCTACCAAGAGCCTAGCACTCACACTGTTGTGAAAATATTCTTTAGTGGATACGTTGCAAGCCTTGTTTTCTGTTGTGTGTGCAAGTCCAGATTCCTAAACCCACCGAGTTTCTGTTCACTGTGTAACACACAGAATCAGCTTGTTCCCCACTCCACTATTTCTTTGACCTTGGTAACAAATATGCATTCAAAAAGAAATAGGAATAAGCCAAACATTATGAGTACATCTGATCTGAAGAATGATAAATGGAATCAACAAAACAACAAAATATAAAAACCCTATGAAAATTCTATCATTCAAACCATAGCAAGCAAGGCAGGACTTGGCTTAGAGTATTGAGATAAAGCTTCCAGTTCACCTGCAATCCTATGTTCATCCTCACTCAGATATTTGGATATGATCAGTAAAGAACTGGAACAACTCGAGCAGACAGCGGAAGAGCAGCGTCTGCTCCGAATGGACAGAGAAGAGAGACGGCAGCGGGAGTATACAAGAAAAAAACTCAATCTCCGGAGAAAAATCGAAGAGGTAAGACGTGACTATAAGTGTTATGGGAGGAAAATGTACTGTTTTTCCATTTGTAAATAAACTTAACGGTAGAGGCAGATACCACAAATGGCATAGTGAATGAATCTTTTTTAAAGATCAATGTAAAAAAGTTACTAAGCATTCTTTCACTTTACATTCACTTCAGTGTGCATAGGAAATAAGTTTTAAATTACTTTTGGTTAAAATGAACCATAGCTAATTTTTATTTGTCATTTAAAATTATTCATTTATGTGTGCATACCACATAATGCAGTAGCGAAGTCCAGACAGCTTATGGGAGTCAGCTCTTCCCTCTGCTATGAGGGTTCTGGGAATTGCACTCAGAGTAACAGGATTGGCAGCAGGCACCTCCTGGCCTCGTGCTTGCTTTCTTAATTCAAGTGCCCTAAGAAAAGCCCATTCGAAAAGTGCTGAATGGCTTTCCTATATTTGTCCCCAGAAGTGTTGTTGCCAGGTTTTTTTCTTGGTGGTGGACAAAATGCACCTGCCATGAAAACAAAACGCCCTCTCCCCTCCGCGGTAATACTGTGGTCCCTAGGAATGGAAGACAAAGGAGATGCTGCTGCTCACAAAGATTGGAGAAGATGTCAAGAGAGAGCAACGGGTAGAGGAACAAAGGCGCAGAAGCCGAGAAGAGAGCGACAGAAAGGTAGTCTGAGCTTTGAGGGCTTTCTAGGGATGTTTGAAAAGGAGCTTGGATTTTCAGAGTAAATATTTGTATGACAAATTATTAAAAAACTATATATTCTGCAAAACTAAATGTTACAAACTTAAGAACCAAAAACCTGGGTGCTGCTGTGTGGCGAAGGCTCCAGGAAAGCTGCTGACTTCAGCCTCCTGAGAGACTGGCCTTGTGCCCACTGCAGTATCCAGATGCGTACATTTCCACACGGCCAGTCTATTGCGTGTCCTGCGGTAAAAAGCACCGCCCCATTATCTGATGAAACCTCTGGCACATTCATCTTCTAATAGCTTTAGTTCTCATAAAAATCTTACTTTCATAAAAAAAAAGTTCTCTTAGAGAATTCTGAATTTTTGGTAAAAATTCTTTGTTTTTCCTTCACTTTTTAAAAGTTCCACTCTTTTTACATTTAATAATATGTTGTGCTTTGTGATTTAGAATGTAAAGCACAATAAGAAAAAACAGCAGCCTGTGGAACCCTTTACTAGATTACTGTTAAGTACACACACACACACTCACACACACACGCACACAAAATGTTCTTGTGAATATGTATTTAATCCTGAAGTATATCTTTTATATCTTTTTAAAAAGATTTATTTACTTTTAGTTTATGTATATGTTTAACAGCAGATATGTGTGTGCACTAAGTGCATGCACACACGGAGGCCAGAAGAGGGAGTGAGATCCCCTCTAACCTGAATTACATATGGTTGTGTGCCCCATGTGGATGCTGGAAACTGAGCACAGGTTCTCTGCAAGTGCTCCTAACACCCAAGTCCCCTCCTGCCTTTGATTTTATATCCTATAGGCTATTTTGTAGGTTGCTTCTTTATTTAATGAAGCACATTAAATGATCTTTCATGTTAATAAATGTAGATCTAAAATTCTAAATTTTGGGTAAACTATTCTTGACAAACTTAGGTGTAAATTTTACAAAGTTTGATTTGTATTACAATATATCATTATACTTAAACTTCATAAAATATTGGGAATTGAAGTAGCTGTTTTATTTTTCTATAAAAATATCACAAATTGAAGTTTTTTACTTTATTCTCCATTCTGCTTTTCACATGTGTGTCTTAGCCTTGTTCGAGATTCACTGATGATGTGAATAAGTAGGCTTGTCTTACTTCATATCATCTGCATAGTAACACCTTATATTCAGTGTCTCAGCAGCTCTGTAAACACCTGAAGCCAGCACACACACACACACACACACACACACACACACACACGCGCGCGCACACGTGAATTGCAGTAGGTTTTAATAATAGAATACTGCTGGGCATGGCAGTTTCCATTGCCATGTATCTCAAAAGTAAAACATTACTTTTACTGGAATTAGCTTTGAGGTTCTCTGTGTCTTTTACACTTACTTTTCATAAGCCTTAAAAATTTTTATTACAAAGCCAGGCCTTGTGGCACATGCCTTTAATCCCACCACTTGGGAGGCAGAGGCAGGCGGATCTCTGTCAGCTCGAGGCCAGTCTGGTCTGCAAAGTGAGTTCCAGGACAGCCAGAGCTCTTACACAAAGAAACCCTGTCTTGAAAAACAAACAAACAAAGAAATTCTATTACTAGATGGCCAAAAGTTTTATCAGAAAGGAATGTTGGTAGGTTGTCAAATAATTTCTTTGATGATTTTGTTGAATTGTTGTTTAAGGTTCTTTGGAGTGTATAAAATAAGTGAAACATTAAACTGTCATTAAATCAATTCATTTGGTCAAGATTTACTGTAATTTTTATGTTATGTAGTTTGATATAAATTGCCAAATTTGTGCAGAATTTTGCAGAAAAAAAATCTTAGCTTTATTTTTTATCTCATGTAGTTTCTTTGCCTAGATCTGGTGTCAGTGCAGCACGATATCATTCAACTAGCTTGTAACTCTGCTTGGGTTTCTCCTGAATCTCTGAGTTCACCATTTGTAGCAACTTTGGAATTTTATAGGTACCAATTGTAAAATATTTCTGTTCTATCTCATATTAGTTACTTTTCTCTCTGTGGTCAAATACCCAACAAGCAGTGACTTAAGGAAGGGAGAGTCTATTACGGCTTTCAGTTTGAGAGGATACAGTCTCTCTGTCTCTTAGGGAAATAATGCAGGATCAGGACAGCTGGTCATGGTGCATCTGCTTTGGAAGCTCAGAAAACAATGAATGTCTGTGTTCATCCCAGCTTTCTCCTTTCTCTTCTGAGGTTTCAGTCCCTGGAATAGTACTGCCCACATTTAGGGTGTATCCTCTCTTCTCAGTAAACAACCTTGCAGACCCACCGTGTGGTAAATATTCACGGTGATCCTCAGTCCCGACAAGTTTGCAATGAAGATCAACTGCACACAAATTGCATGCTTTCCTCTTTCCAGAACCCCAACTACTTCACACGGTCTCTATTGCCCTGACAGTCTGAGTGTTCTCCCTTTCAGGGCTTTCTCTAAGATCCTTTTCATCGCTGAATTCATACAGAATGCACCTATGCTGGGTGCACTTGAAATTTTTAACTTGAAGTCTAAGTTCGTCTTTCCTAAGTTAATTATAACTGAATAATATATTTTTATAGGTCACATGGCTCCGTCTCTTTACAGGCCTAGCATTCTGCAACTTGATGCCTTATATTGATTTCTTGTGTTCAGTCTTTTTATAACTTTGGAAATAATTTTGATTAATCAGACTTTTTATGATTTACTAGCTGAGGCCAGTGTTACTGTTTATCTGAGCTACAATTGCCTATAATTGAAGCAAGGGCCATTTTAGTGTTCTAGCCAGTATGATTCATGAAGGCTTTATAATGGGGCTTGTAATAATGCATATAATTTTCATCTTTATGGAAGTTCAAAGCTCTCTCCTCTCTTACCCCTCAGGATGTTCTTTTATGTTCTCTTGTGTACTTCTTCATGTGCACTAATCCCTTTTCATACAGAATGCTGAATAAGATGTATAGGGCTCTCTGTGTTATCTATCACTCTTCTGATATGTGCGTAGTCAATAGTATCCCATAGATTCACAAAGAAAAATTACATTTCTAAAACTGCAATAATTATTCTGAAGTATTCAGTGAGGTAAACTGTACCTACCTAAGTGTGTGATCAGAAATAGAAATGGATTCCTGACTGCTCTCTAAATACTCTAAATTTACAAGTCACAAGACAAAAATAAGTGTTTATTTCTACTATACTATATGGAACTTATATTAATATCAAATTAATACTCATCAGTCTATTTTCTTTACTATTTTAGAAACAAGCAATGCTAGAGAAAAAAATGGCTTACCATTTACAAAAAATGCAGGATACTGGCTTAAAAGATGACATGGGAAGAAATGCATTTGAATATAAAGGACAGAATGGAACTCTTTACGAATGTGAGAATATTTTGCCACTAAGTTGATCTCTGTAACATGTAATATCTTACATACTTGTACTTCCTACCCACTTTATACGGGGTCCTAAACTAATGATTTTCACACTACTATTCAAGTTGAAAAGGTCACACATAGAAATGCACATACACATGCACACATATACACACACATACACACACACACCAAAACTAAAATAATAATATCAACTGGTTCAAGTGACAAATTTGATTGCCCTTCAGTTTTTACACCAATTTCCTTATTCTTAATATAATGTGTATTTTACTACTAACACATTAAAATTAATGTGTAAAATAATTGTTTACATATATCAACACTGTGTTTTCACATGTTGTCAACTAGTAAGAATAGAAAACACCTGGTGAATTAAGGAGATACAGAAGGGGAAAGGTTGTAGAGAAGCAGGGAAATGGACAAGAACGGATGAAGGTATAAAAGTAACAGAGCGTGACTGAGTGTGCCCAATTCACATCAGGACATTGGGTGTGACATCAAGGGACTGCAATGAAATGATCCATATCAGTTATTGGTTAGCACAGTAGAAGGTTTTTAAGAGTTCTAGGAATGCGCACTATTGCGAGAACATGGCCGGCAGCTTTTCTCATCAATCCCTCTTGTAGTTCAGCCCCTCCCTGTGTCTCTCTGTTGCCTGATTAACTGGAGTCTGCTTTACCTTCCTCCACCAGTATTTTGCATCTGTTTAATTCTGATAATTTCATCTGCTGATCCCAAGCTTTTTTTTTTTCTATAAATTCAGTTTAAATGGTGTATGCAAACATTCACTACCACATGGAGTCCAGTCTTAATCTAACTTCTAGGTTTTAGTTTTCACTATTTTCTGAAGATGACAGCTGTCCTCTCCTGGTGCCGTGTCCAGTCTGGAGCCAGACTGCACTGTCCAACATCTAACTCCTCCTTTATAATTTTCAAGACCTGTAAATGGTTTTGTCAAGTTAACACGTCACAGACACTATCACCATCTAAAACTTAACATAGTACACTAAACAACTATGAAAACCTAAAAATTCTAGGACATAGTAAGGTTCCATTTGTAGTTCTGTCAAATCGGAGTACTAACCATTATAAACAGATTAAATTTCCCGTTTTTGCCTCTCTATGTTCATTGTCTCAGCCCTACTATCACTACTCGCCATTTCTCTCTAATCCTTCACACTCAATTTACACCCAATCAAGTATTTATAGATAACCTTAAATTGTATGATCCCTTTTCTTTGAGTCACTGGAAGCTTACAATACTTTATATAGCTAGAGATTTCTAATAATTTCAATCACTATAATACTAAACTCCTATTTTTGCATGTCATAAAATTTTGAGAAAAATATATCTACTAATTAGTTCGGTAGATGAATTAATTCAATTGATTTGCTTTTTTAAAGGATTGGTGCAGCCCTATGCTTCAGATTACAAATAACTTGAACAGCTTTGTACATCCCAATATCTCTTCCTCATGCAATGGGGAAATAGGGTGAACTGTCAACTTTTTCACGCATTTTTAAATTTTTCATTTTATGTGTGTTTTATCCTGAGTGCACCTGTGTGTAGCATGTGCATACCTGGTATCTCTGGAGGTCAGAAGAGGGCAGCAAACCCAGACCCCTGGAACTGGTTGGTTGTGAGCAATTGTGTGGGTCCTCAGAATCAAACCCAGATCATCTACAAGAGGAAAAGTTGCTCATAACTTCTGAACCATCTGTTCAGTTCCCTGAAGTACTTTTATTTATCTATTTATTTATTTATTTGGTTTTACGAGACAGGGTTTCTCTATGTTGTTTTGGAGCCTGTCCTGAAACTTGCTCTGCCAACCAGGCTGGCCTTGAACTTACAGAGATCTGCCTGCCTCTGCCTCCCCAGTGCTGGGATTAAAGGAATGTGCCACTACCATCAGGCCTTGAATTAACAATCTTAAACATTGCTACATCATATCTTCTTTAGAAAACAGCATATTATTTTTTCATAATTCAAAGTGACAAGGAATAAAGACAATTATTTTCACAGTTGTATAGCACTGTAGTAATGTTGTCTTTTACCAAGTGAACAAACATATGAATACCTGTATACACACCTACATATTTTTTGCATTTACTCATCTCTAAGTCAAATTCAAGAATCTCAGAGTCATTGTGGGCTGATAAATCTTCATCATTGTCATTATGCTGACGTGTATTCCTTACAGAAACTCAGAGTTAGGCGTAGGTTTCCTTCTTTCAAAAATAAAAATAGTCTCTCCAAGTACGTCTTTTAAGTTAAAGACATAATATTTCAGAAATAATCACCTCTTTCCATTTGCCATTTCTCCATTTTCTCCTCTCTGTCCCTCAAATACCACATACAAATTAACAAGGACTGACTTCCTCTTGAGCACAAAAGGATATTTGGTCTTGAGTAATTCTATTATCACCACTAATATTGTCTTATTATGTTTTAAAGCTTCTATGAAGAAGAAAAAGAAGCCTTTTGATGATATAAAAATAGTTTATCCTGATGGTGAAGAAAGGACATGTAAAGGAACATCAGGTAATTGAATATTTTAATAAATACCAAATATTAGAGTAGTGATTTGGGGGAAGAGTGAGTTGGGGGTAACCGTCGCTTGGATTCACGTGAAGCTTCAGCTTACTTTCACTTAAGAACAGTTAAATGTAGGATTTATTCATATTAATTACAAATCAGATTGACTAATTATAAAATACTTTATATCCTCACAATGATTTTAGAAAACTCAGAGGTATTTCAGAATATTGATTCTAAGATAAAGTGAACATTTGTTGAACTATCCCTTTCTATCATTCTTACGCTGAGTCATTTTGTTTTTTATCTGAGATCACCAGATTATACCATTAATTCCCAAACAAGTACTCTAATGATAGTCATGAAAAGGAAAAAAAAAATTAGAACTGAATAATGACACTTCTTTCACCTAAACTCTCAAGTTACATAGAGTAACCTTGAAGCATACTGATTAAAACCTAAAAAAAAAAAAGTTCAAGTTTTCTTATTTATGTGTAATCTGCTTGCTTTTTACAAACTCTAGAAACCTGGCATAAGGCAAACGCTGCCTTATCTTCAGCTATCTAGTCTGCTCCAGGACCCTCTGAATCGGAACTTATTCGTCTCCCTGACCCTCATGGGCTTAGGTGTTAGAGTGCTTGTACCCAGCTGGTAGAATTGTTTGCAAAGGATTATGATGTGCAGCCTTGTTGGGGAAGGCGTGTCACCGGGAGTGGGGCAGCTTCTAGGTTGCAGAAGTCCACTCCATTTCCAGTTAGCTTTTCTCAACCTCCTACTAGAGTTTGGGCATCATACCATGACCCTTAAGGAAATCTTACTCTCCTCTACCAACAGCTATCACAGCAAACTATGGCCACTTCAATGTTTAATACAACTGTACATGTTCTTTGCTGCTGTTGTTGTTGTTCCAAAATCTCCTCTCGTAGCCCAGTTTGGCACCAAGCTCCTAGCAGTACTCGTGCCTCTGCTTCTGCTGTGCTGGAATAACGAGGATAAGCCACCAGAGCTTTGCCTGTTTCGAGGTGGTCTTCAGTCTGGCTATTGTTTTTATTATGCTCTCTAGGCAGTTTCATCAGGGGCATTCTAGGTTATAATAATATTTTTCTTCAGAATAAACAAAGAGTCAACATTGTATCTCCGTTATTGGAAGATAGCATCCTTACTACTGTATTCTAATATTCTTCTCCTTCAGAATTTTCTCATGTACTATATCTATATACATCCAACATCCAATTACATAGTGTGGTAAATTTTCCTTTTAATTATGAAATATATTTTATTTAATATATTAATAAACTTAATAAAAACTATATCATTTACCCCAATTATTACCATTGTATTGACTTTTATTACTTTTACGCAAGATTGGTGTCTCATTTATAACAGCCTTTCTAGCAATAAATGAACCTAATTTTTTGCTGTTGTTGCTGTTTTTAATCTCATAATCTCTTTATTTCTGAAATTCATTACTCTCATTTAAAATAGATTTTAGTATGACAGTTGATTGTTTTAATTTATACTTTAAAAAACCCATCTGGGACTAAGGAAGTGGCTCAGACTTTGGAGTGCTTGTCACACAGGTGTAAGGACCTGAGTTCACATCCTCAGCATTCATGTTGAAACCCTAGTTCCTAACTCCAGCGTTAGGATGGAGTGGGCCAGAGATAAATGTTTCCTGGACCTCACTGGCCAGCTGAATGGATGAGCTCCAGATTCAGTAACAAACTCTGGTTCCAAATATTAAAGTGAAGATTGATCTAAGTAGACACTTGTCATTGACCTCAGGCCTCCATATACATGTACATACACTTGAATATACATCACGTAAACATATATACACAGTCACAGACATGAACACACACCATACACATGCCTACACTTAGACAAAATATTCTAGTTCATTGTTTTTCATAATCTGAGCAAAATACCTATATATCTAAAAAGATTTTATATACAGTTTTTTGTGCATTGGTATTCAAAATCAGCATTAACCTTTTTTTGGCAGAATTTTTATAATTTTTAAGGATTTTAAAGCTTTTCCTAATAAATACTTAAATACATATAAAACTGAGGAAGTGATCATAAAGGTTTGTGTGGCCATGACTACCACTTCAAACAATTCATGAGCCATTTTATCTATATCAACATTTATCTGTCGCCAAATTGTTATGAAGTCCCTCACACATATATCATCATCATCATCATCAGTATTTCAATATGTAGTCTGAAAAGAAAGGAAAAATTGAAAGTATGGGACAAAATTACCATTATCACATTACATACTAATAATTTATAATTCTAGATCCAATAATTAAACACTGTTTAAAATTTCAACAGTATCAAATGTCAAAAACTTTTCAAGTTAGCTTGAACTTCATTGAACAGAATAGCAAATAGATTGTTATACCTTTGCCTCCTCTCTCTGAATGAACTCCAATTTAGTTTTTTTGATTTGTTTCGTTTTGGTTTGGTTTTGCCTTCTTTATTAGTGTACGGTAATTATAAAACAATAGGTTTCACTATAATTTTTATTATAAATGTAACATAATATATAAAGACTCAAGAATAGAAGTCGTATGATTGTCTAATAGATAAAAATATTATTTTTAACCAAAACCTATCATACCCTCATGGAAAAAGTTATGGAGAAACACACCGCAACATGAGAAATGTTCTGTGTGACAAATATATGCCTAACAGTATCCGAGTTCAGAGCTCATAGCTTTTCTATACAATAAAGAACTGGAAAACAATGTATGGAAAAAAAAAAAAAAAGAACTGGACACGGTGCCCACACTCTGAACCCTGATATACGTATAGTGCTTGAAGGCTTAGCAAAAGCAGTAAGAAAAGGTAAGGAAATTAAAAGGACACAAATGGTAAAGAAAGAAGTAGCATAATCATTATTTGTAGTCAACGTAGTTCTATGCACAAGAAGACATAAAGGCGCTAACAACAAACCAGCATAGATCCAAAGTAGACCCTCCGAATGTAGGTGACAGTTGTATGGCGGGGGCAGACTGACGGGGCCTCTGGCAGTGGCAGATTTATGCGTACTGCTTGACTGGATTTTTGGAACACATTTCTTTGGAGGGATATCTTGCTCAGCCTAGATATAGTAGGGAGGGCCTTAGACCTTCCCCAAAGCAATATGCCTTACCCTCTCTGAGGGGTGGATGGGAGGTGAGGTCTGGGAAAAGGTAGAAGGCACGGGAGGAGGGAAGGGAATGGGAACTGGGATTGGTATGTAAAATAAAAAAGAGATAGTTTGTTTTCTCTTTTAAAAAATAAAATAAAAAAAGAGAATTGAAAGACCTATAATGTTATGGACCAGAATAATTAATATTGTGGAAATGATTATACTATGAAATTAATCTGCAAGTTTAACGTAATCCTTATCAAATTATTATGTAATCCTTCAAAGAAATTGATAAAATAACCCCCAAAATTCAAATGTAAGTACAAAAGACTCTAATTATCCAAAACAATCCTAAGCGAAAAGAAAAATGCTGAGAGTATCACCATGCTGAATTTGAAGTCATACTACAGAGCCATCTTTCTGGTTGGTTTTTTGTCAACTGAACACAAGCTAGAGTTATCTATAAAGAAGAAATATCAGTTGAGAAAAAGTTCTCATTTGCATCGCCTATAGGCAAACCTGTGAGGCATTTTCTTGATTTATGATTGATGTGAAAGAGCCCAGGATGTAGTGACATCCATCTGTAGCTGATCCTGGGATGTGTATGAAAGCAAACTGAGCAAGCCAGGAGGAAGAAGTCAATAAGCAGCACTCCTCCATGGCTTCAGTTCCTGCCTTCAGGTTCCTGCCTTGACTTCCCTTCCTGATAGACTACAGTGGTAAGATGAAATATACTCTGTTCCCAAAGTTACTTTTGGTCATGGTTTTTATTATGGCAGTAGAAACTTAAGATAACCATAATAACAAAAATAACACAATACTACTACAAAAAGGACATGTAGAATAATGGAATAAAACAGAAGATCTTATAAGCCCACACTACCAAATAGCCAGCTGATTTTTGACAAAGATGTTAAAAGTCTGAACTGGAGAAAATAATGCTGAGTTCAGCAAATGGATCTGAGAAAGTCAGATGTCTACAGGTGGAAAAATAAATTAGATGCCTATTTATTATCTTAGACAAAATTCAATTCCAAATATATCAAAAATGTAAAACAAACACAACTGCTAGATAAAAAACCGTTAGGTAAAATATTAAAGATCTAGACATAGGCAAGAATTACCAAATGTGATTGCACAGAATTAAATGACTTCACTCTCAAAATATGTTTTAGACAATAGAATGATTACTTGGAGGATTGACTTGAGGAAAATCTTTCTAACTACATGTATAAGCTTGGGTTAGCATTTGGAATAAACACACACACAAAAAAAAAAAACAGGAAATAAACCAATCCAACCTCTAAATAAACTAATGAATAGGCACTTCTCAAAAGATGATATATAAATGGCCACCAAACTGATGAAATAAATCGTCAACATCATTTTAAAAAATGCAAGCTGAAACACCTGGCGAGGTGCAAATCAAAACACTAACATTCTTTTCCACTCCAGACTAAATTGCAGTCACTAAAAAACAAAAACAACACATGCTAATGAGGGTGTGGATTTAAAAAAGTAAAGGAAGTCTGTCTTTACGTGCTGGTGGGAACATAAATCAGTCTAGTCATTCTGAAAATCTGTATGGATTTTCCTCAAAAAAATATAAACAGATCTACCATGTAAATTAGCTAAATCATTTTTGGTAAAATTAGTGTAAATTACACTAAAAACTCGAAACAAATCATACAGAAATCTGCACATCGATGTTTATTTCAGTACTGTTCAAAATAAGTTACAAAATCAAGATTGGTGTCCTTCAACAAAAGAATAAAGAAAGTAGGGTGTGTTTGAACAGCAGAATTATGTTTAATCAAAAACATGGTAATTCAAAACAATGAGAGTGAGCCAATGTTTGCACTTTAGCGTTTGAAAGTTTGTGCAAATTTAATTTCCCTTAGAAATCGGCTTCAATCTATGAAGTCACTTAAACTCAAGAAATAATTTGTGTCTGGTACATTATTGCAGGAAATGTTTATAGAAAAGCATTAATTTATTTTTAGACAATAATTTACTCACATTGTTAATTATTCATAAATAGGAGTTGATATGTAAGGTTTCAAGAACATTGTCTTTTATGTAAATTTTCATATCACACCTCTTGTATTTTACTCCTTTCTTAATCATTTGGCAATTATCTGTAATCTCTGCTGTGTTGATTGATGTCTTTTCCTTTCCCTGGTCAGTCTTGTTTTTCATTTTTACTGAATTTAGAGTCACCTGTTTGTATCATTACTTTTTTACATGTTTTCCTATGTCTTTAAATGAATGATTTTCTCTGCTTATTAAGTATTGATAGGAAGATTGAAAGAAGAGTAATTATGACCCACTGGTGACAGATATTATAACAGGGTGATCACTTTGATAAAGTTTTTGAGGTTAAAGTTATAATTACCATATGGCCCAGGCAGTTTTTATGATAAAGCTTTATTTAATTTAACTGAAATAGATACAGAGACAGATCAATAGTTTTATAGATCAATATGTCATGTTGATCTACTGATATGTTTGATATATATATATATTGATATATATGTATGTCTGTGTATGAAAATTCACAGAAATTCTTTTCAGAAATGGCCATAATTGAAAACAACTGAGATGTCTTTGAACTGATGGTAGACTACAAAGTATGGTATATCTATCTACACAACATTATGTTACATAAAAAAATCATTTTACTTACCCCCAAATAAAAACAAAGGAGAAGTGTACACACCGTATCATTTCATTCATGCAAAATTTCAGAAAACACAAACTAACCTTAAAAGGTATGATCAGTACACTTGGAGATAAAAGATGGATTAATGACAACCATCGTGGAGAACATTTATATGAGGAATCACAATATACTATATCACTGATTGAATAATACTTTTAGTTGTGTCTCTTTTAGAAGTATTCTTGCTCAAGAATATTTAAAATTTAAATAAATACTTTAAGGAAACAGAGTTTGTTGCACTTAACAGCATGTTCAAAACCAAGGATTTCTTTCTCATTTACTCCTAGGACAAGTATCCACTGTTGTTAATCAGTCTCAGAGTAGTTCAAAGAATGTTACGAAAATATCAGGATCCTCAGTTGCTTATCAGCCAGAGGTGCAGAACAGTAATTTAGAACAAAAGGTAAAAACGTTTCAAATGATGTGGTTAGTGTTACTTCATCTGCTAAATTCTATTTACACATGTGACCTCTTTTACTAACCTGGCATTATTAGGGGAAATGGGTTCCTGCATGAAAAAATGTCCCCTCCCCGGGCAAGGAAGTGCCAGCTTTGGCTCTATCATTCATGTACTGTGAAATTTAACAGAAGCGAATCTACCGCCCATTATCAACAGTGATGATAAATGCTGCTATTTGTTGGTAGTCTAAGAAATGTATGCACATGTAGACCAAGCACTTGGATAAGCTAAAACATAGAAAAATAAGAAAATTGTTTCAAATTTTCTTATTGAATTGAATGCAAATTGAGTCAACTGTATGCAAAGGTGAGTGAGGCAACAGCCATCTTGAGGACACATTGTATAGGGAGGAATAAACATAGACAATATTCTCCTTAATCAGGAGTGACTAATTTTTACTCTGGCTCTGGTTCTAGTATTTTAAATAAGCATTATATATTGTTGCAGGATGTTTGAACTGGTAGAAGTGCACTTCCCTGTATCCTGTTGAATGACTAAGTTTTGGAACTATCCATTGAATAGGTCACTGTGCCTTTAAATAAAGTACAAACTGGAAGAGGGGTAAGGTCTATATTGCTAGACATTGAACTCAGTATTGAACTAGATTTGAGATGGCAAAGGTATCCTGGGAAGTTGGTGATGTGCACTGTGCCTGGTACACTTCTGATGACAAACTGAGGGCATGAAGGGTGGAAAAGCATCTGGATTAATTTCATTTTCTGATAGAAGATAAAATGTCTTCCTGAAGTGTTGTTACTTATGAATATTTTTTCTTTAATGTTTCATCATATAGAGAAATGGAATACCGAAAATAACAAGTGATGAAAGAGGTAAGATTATGAACAGTACTACTCATTTTTTTATTAAGTAAATAATTATACTCCATTGCATGGTTTTAAAAGCTGTTTTACCTAATTTTAAAAGGAATGATTAGTTTGACTTTTTTATTATTGAAGTAGCCTTCCTCCAATCACTTCTTCCTCTTTTTAGTTCACTGCACACCTTGCTGTGAAAAAAAAAAATTCTTTCTCTCTGTCCCATTTCTTTTCTGAAGAGGTGGCTGCTGCCTCTTCTCCCCTTTCTTTCTCTCTCTCCCCCTCCCTCCCTTCCTTTCTCCCATTTTCCTTCTTCCCCTTTCCTTCCATAACCCACTAAGTAAATTCAATGCCCAAACTAACAAAAAAAAAGAAAAAAAATCTTAAAACAGCTTTTTGTTACTTTCCTTTTTGCCTAAAATCAATTTAAAATACAGCTCTGTTTATTTTCTAGTATAAGCTGTAAGTTGTCATTGCAGACTGAGTACAATTAAAACAGTTTGCCAGTGGGCCCTGATCGTTTCATGAGAGTAAGCTCTTTCACTCATCAGAAGATAAGGATTTCAGACTTTTTCTTCGGAAGCATTTGGGAAGTGACATTTCAGGCAGTAAACATCTAGAAAGATATTATCCTTGGAGAAGTTATCTTAACTTAAATAGATTGCTGACTGTGATTATTCTGGTCAGGGTAGCAGTTTAGTGGGGAGAACGTTAGAGCAAAGCCTGCAAATTATGATTCTCCTTTGGTACTACAGTGCTTTCATTTTTAAAACTATTTCTTATCTCTCCAGTCCCTTTAAAAACATCAGCTAGAGATTCAATTATTTCAGCTCGAAATTCACCCACAAAGACTACTAGACTTTCACAAGCAACTTTGGGGCCTCAAAAAGAAAAGGTATGTAACATTTTAATTTACTCTAAATTGAATCAGAATAAATGAGCTATCTTATGGTCATTTTAATATATGAAAATGCCACTCTTTAACCTTACAGTATAACTTAATTCCATAAACTTTATCATACAATTGTAAAAATGTAATAACCCATGGTCAAGGTGGTACCTATACATAACACTCAGAGGTCTCAGGTAATCTTCTTGGTGGCTTCTAATGACACTGATTTAGCATTTTTCATCAGTAATCAAATAATCTGCTCATAGAAAGTTATCACTGGGATCTAAATGTATAGCCATTACATATGAAATGAATATTATTTATAAATTGTCAACCTATTATTTTAGGAATAAAATCAATACCCACAGTCCCAATACTATCATGGTGTTAATTCATTATGCTAAGGAGTTTGCATGGTTTTCAACAATTTTGATAGAAGATATTTAATAGATTATCTCCAAATGAATTCTTCATATTAGAAAAAGACATCATTTTATTTGACCCATAATGCAGAAGAGTTGACATCAAATAATGTAGAATAAAAAATGCAAAATATCTAAAATGTATTATGCTTACCATGATGGTATGTCCCTGAGATATATTTTGTTATAAAGAAATATTTGTTAACTTACTTTTGCATAGTTAGTTCACTAATCTGCGGTGTCACTAGCTCTGCTAAATATGCTATCAGGAAAAATTTTAACTGTTGGAATAGCCGCAATGCTTACCATACTTTAAAGCCTCTAACTTTTAAGAAATCAAGACCTGTTAAAACAATGTCTTAAAACCCATTGTCGCCCACACTTCTGTTTTGTACATTTTCAAAATATTACAAGGAAAAAGAGGCTAAAAAGCACGTGTCAAGTTTGTTCATGTGATTGTAAGTAAAAATTAGCATAATAATATGCAGTGCTGATTCATTATTGCAATACTCCAGGCTGCACAATGAGAACATCACTGCTTTACATACAAGGAAACAGTTCACCTCCTACACAGAAACAGGATGTCTGAACTGTGTTATTGACCTCTCTGAGCATTGCATGCTCTACCCGCTCTCCATGTTACTCCCACATGCGTAGCAGATGCTCACAGATACCAAATTTAACTGTTCTTTGACACTGTGAAAAACCTAAAACCACCAGTTATTTTTCTTGTTGCTTGCTTTCACATTTCAAATATTAAAAAATGAAGACGCTTATTGTCAATTTTTTTTTTTTTTTTGGTTTTTCGAGACAGGGTTTCTCTGTGGCTTTGGAGCCTGTCCTGGAACTAGCTCTGTAGACCAGGCTGGTCTCGAACTCACAGAGATCCGCCTGCCTCTGCCTCCAAATTTTTTTTCTTGCAAGCAGGTAGAGTGCCCAGAAAAGTATAGAAACTCACACTCACTCATGGAGGGTACATGCTCTCCTTTTCAGCACCACTACTTCTTATTAAATTAACTACTTTGCCTTCTTCATGTGTTAATTTAGTGTTACCAGAAAATGCCATATTATGGGAAAGGGGTGCCATACCAGGGACATAGAACCTTACTCTTAACCATCTAAGTCTTCACTTTTCACTCCTAATACCAATTCTAACCATATATAATTTCATTAAATTTTCTAATGATGCTGTATTTGACATGAATAAAGTATATGCTGAGTATCAAAGTTAGGAAATCATCAGCTGTGTGAGTTACAGTATGGTGAACATTTTTTATTTATTAATTTTAATTATATAAACTATAGCTATAAAATAATCACAAAATAAATATTTCTTACAAATGGAAATTTGTGAAAAATTTCACAATATTAGTTTAAATTTAAACATAGAAATGTAAGTCGGTGATAAAAAATTGGAGAAATCTCTTGTTGCTGTTCATTTAGAAGGAGATGCAAGGGGACTGGAATGGAAGACCAAGCAAGAAATCAAGTTACGTTGGTGAGCCAGGTAAGCATCAGCAGGAAATTGTGCAGCTGATAAAACAGTCTTCCACCAGCCGCTTGCTATGCCCATTCCAAATTCTCTGCCAGTTAACATCTGAGTGTAGTGATTTCTGCTCGGACTTGTATAGTGAACTGAACATAGGTGGGAAAAGTAGCCAGGACTGTTTCCCAGAGCTTTGACCCTGTAATGGAAGACACAGTCTAGACACACAGAAACCAAGTTTATAAATACAATAAAGAGTGTGCATAAGACTATGTCCTGCATGAGGAGAATGTGTAGGACTGTTATTTGAGGCATGAGGAAAGAGTTTTCTGATTCTGATTATTTCTCTTATTCTTGAGGTTTTGCTACATCCCTTCCCCTTTTCTTTCTTCCCTCCAAACTCTGCCATCTACCCTGTCTTCCTCTTATTAATAAACATATACATAATTAATGCATATATACATACGTATATATTCCTAAATATTTAAGTACAACATGTTCATTTTGCATAATGTTATTGTATGCTTGTTTTCAGGGTTGAGCAATTGATTTGCTCATCCCTGAGTCGCAGAGGAAGACTGTTTCTTCTGCTGTCGACATTCATTAGTTACCCAGAGTTCTTTGTGTAGGGTTTAGACCACCTGGATGTCCCACCTTCTACTGTGGAATGTCTATTAATTTGTCTGTGTTTGGCTAACCTCCAGGAAGTCATGTTGGTGAGAGTTTACAGGTATCGTTTCTGAGTTTTCTAGGAGACACAGTGGCAAAGCACACTCCCTATTTCTTTAGATCCTATATGTTTTCTGTCCTCTCTTTCTCAATGTTCCAAAAGCCTTCAAAAGTTTCATATGTTTTAATTTCATGTGGGTTTAATGAGATATTTCTTATGATCACAATTAAAATTGAGACAATTTCCTAACATTTTATGCTTATATTTTTACATCCCTTTCACTTGTCTAATAGCTTGTGTTTTCCTGTCTTCCAGACTTGGAGGCATAGTTTACAAATAAAATTTTATGAATTCAGAATAACTTTCCTAATCATTTAAGACATATCAAATTATTGATATACATATATATAAACTGTATATTAGGTGTAACTTCACCTCAGTTACACTTGTGCATGTGTTTTGCATGTGTGTGTGGTTAGAACACAGAAAATACCCTCTCAACAAAATACTGCTAACAAAAATCACACTGCATAATGAATCCGTAATCTTTATTAGTTTTACAAAAGACAAAACTGTGACCAATATCACTTCATGTCCTTTTCCTCCACGTCCGTCATATTCTGTTTTTATGAGTTTGATAGTCTGTGTTTTACATGTACAGGAGAACATGTGAGAGTTGCATTTCAGCACCTTTGTCTTACTTCATGTAACATGATGCTCTCCAGATTTGTGTGTTTCGTTTTTCTTTTCTTTTTTCTTCCAAGACTGCCCTTAAGCTTTTTACCCTCCTGCTCTCACCTGAAGATCCATCTTTCAATGTACAGCAAAGTGTCCATAACAATATATTTTATATCAACAAATACACAAAGCCGAGTTACATACTGTTTATTTCAATACTCGTTGCATCTATACACAGCATGTGTACTTTTATCCTGTTATCATTATGTAAACAATGCAGAATAACAACCATTTATAGATACACTGTGCATTATAAATTATAAAGTACAATGTACAGGAGACATAGATAGGTTATGTGAAAATTTTGTTATTTTGTATGAAGGACCTGCATATCCATGAACTTGATCTTGGTCCTCAAATCAATATCCTAATGATACCAAGGGATAGCTCTATATACCAATGTTCTGCATACACTCATCATCAATATATATATTCTTTGTATTAGTACATTTCTCATAACAAAATACCTAACCTGAAACAGGATCCAGTGTCTTAAAAAATACCAACTCTTTGCATGAGAAATTGGCTCAGTTAGTCATTACTTGAGCCCATTTAGAAAAGTGACTTTCTGTGGTCATTACTGTTCATGAACACTCTTTCATGTTACCTGTATGTGTGTGTGTTTGTGTGTGTGTGTGTGTGTGTGTGAGAGAGAGAGAGAGAGAGAGAGAGAGAGAGAGAGAGAGAGAGGAGACAGAGAGACAGAGAGAGAGAGAGAGAGTGTTTTCTTTCAATGAGGGATTCACACTGGCCTGGTATTTGAGCAATTGGATGAGCAGGCTCTCTACAGAGTTTGGGGGATCTGCCTTAGTCCATCTCCCCAGCACAGGGATTATAAGTACATGCCACTACATGTGACTTTTTTCTGTGCACTCGTAATCTCAGCATCTTCTCCAAAACCATGAAAACAAGGTCGCACAAACTGGAAAAGGTATAGAATTTAATATAGTTTATATATATATATATATATATATATGCTATTCACTATTTGAAAAAAATAAGAATTCCTAATTAAATTGATTTTGAAATATTTCTAAATATAAGCACAAATTTTCTCTTGACTGTTAATTCTAAGACTTTTGTTTCCCATTTATTTACATAATTATCATACACAAATCTACATATTTCACATTTTATCCAGTAAAGCAGTGCAAATGTTCTGCAAAAAAAGACCTTGTTTGCATCTTTATTAACCATAGTCAAAAACAGAATCTGTTTATGTTATATTTATATACAAAGTAACTCAGACATTTCAGTGGAACAAGGCAAATGGCAAATTGATGAACAACTGCTAAGAAAGCATAAACCAAATAATATATTCCATGAATAGTTGTTGCTGAAAATATTATGGTAAAGCTATTACATTTTCAAGTAAGCTTGTAATTATAGGAAGATGAATTTTTGTTTTTTTACTTTTAATACATGTTTTATTTTTAAAAATTATTTGTGTGTATGTCTGTGGGTGCACGGGCACAAGTTCAGGGTCCTGAAAATACGAGAGGATGGTATTGGATCCCTAACTGTGGGAGTTCCAAGCCTTTGTAAGCTGTTTGACATGGCTTCTGGCAACCGAACTTGGGTTCTCTGTGAGAACAGTGTGCGCTCTAACCTGACGGCCCCTCTTTCCAGTCCCTGTAAAGTCTTTAATATGGGCATGGTAGCGTGTTTTCAAAACGCTAAAGAAGGATGTCTATTTGTTTAGGTAAGTTGCAAGGAAAGATTTCAAAGGATTTACTCCAGACTCAGCAAAACCTTTAAAAATAAAAATAAATACAAGATTCTCCAAAGGAAATGACCAAGGCAACAATAGTCCAGAAGTATTGGAAGGATATTACAGTAGAATATTAAATTTGACTCTGTCTATAGGCCATAGGATACACACAAAGTCTAGGCATCGAGAGGTGGTTAAGGAGTTCAGATTTTACAGTATATTGAACTCTGTGCTAAGAACCTTGGAAATTGCTGCGAAATGTCCTGAAAAGCTTGTAAACTAGTCAGTTACTAGTGAAAACAGCTTATTTATGATGGTATTGCCATTTTAAATGTTAGTGAGCATGAATATAAATTATCGTTTTCTTTTCTTGATGCTTAGGATCTCAGGGTGGTCCTCCACCCCCAGGTATTTTTTCTTCTCCCGTTTACTCAACTATGTAAGTATCCAAATTATTAACATGGAATTGTGCACGCATATTTTGGTAATTGCTTAAGCACATGACTACATGAAATCTTCTCTTTTTTTGTAGTTCTACTTAGATTTACTGAAACCTGATTGCTTGAAAACTTGAAGAGTGAGCTTGAATTGTAGACAAAGTGAAGGCTGTCCTCCTTCTTCCTATTCAGTCCTTTGCTCTCCGAACCCAGCATCTGTTCCCTTTACTTCAGGGTTTCTTTGTATTTCTCGTTGAAATATTTACCTACAACATTTGAAACTATGGGCTTCTAAACACTGACAAAATTGTTCATCATAGCATTTCGATTACTTGATCATCTTTCTCTTTCTTAAAAATTTTACAGTGTTCTCCAAAGTGATACTAGCGTTGGAAACTGCAACATTTAGAGAATAGATGTTAAGCAACAAACCCGTTTCATTTCTCAAATATTGGGGAACAGATATTTTAGCATTTTTTAACTTGAAAAGAAGTGAATACTGTTTTAAAAACACTGTGATCTTTTAAAAATGTCTGTGTGGGGGAGAACGTGTGCATGCACGTGTGTGCATGCGCGTGTGTGCATGCACGTGTGTGCAGACAGAAGTCAACATCACTGGTTGTCTTTATCGTCTCTTGATATTTTATTTTAATGAGTTAGAGTCTCTCTCCACAGCTGACCCAGCTTTTATGTATGTGTTCAGGATCTGAATCCGGTGTCCATGCACAGCAAGCTATTTGCAGACAGGACTGTCTTCCCAGCAACCAAATACTAAAATTTTAAAAAGAACTCAACAAACCAAATGAAATGCAAACTAAGCTGCACACTTTACAAACCTAGATTCTTATGCAAATGGACATACAATAGAAAATACCTCTGATGACAAATGATTTTTATGTTTAAACTAAGCTTTGCTGATGATGACTTTCAGCTTGAGGTTGATGGGCATCAATATGTAGAACTCAGTGCATGTTCACAGAGTACAGAGCACTGTGTTATAGTCAGAAAAAAATAAATCTCACCCAGACAAGTAAAATGAGGAGGAAAGAAGCCCATCATGTGCATACAATGATTGTTCGTATTTATGTGATAAATAAATGCTAACCTCCTTTACTGTCTGGTCAGACTCTATTCATCACAAATACAAATTTACCTATATATCATGAAAGGCTTTACCATGAGGACTCCACATTTGTTCCAATGTCAACTACCTTTCAGCTCCTATCTATTTGTTCTTTTAAGACATGTACTTGCAAAAGATTGCTATTAGAAATGAAAATCTATAACATAGAATATAGATAAAATGTGTCAGCAGTGGGAGCAGAGTTGTAATAACTAAGCATCAGATGATTAAGTTTGAAATCCTCTGCCATATAGACTATGCTTAAAATCTGTATTAATTGTTTATTAAATTAAATTTCAAAAGTTCAGGACATTACTATTATGATCAAATTAGCATATAATTAATTACTTTGTCAGCAATACATGGGCAAAATTTAAGGCAAGAAATCATTCAAAAATAGTCTTCATTTGAGATTTGGTATACATAGGCACATCTTTATAATCTATCAAACATCTATTGAGAGCAAGCCGTATTTAGGAAACAATGCCAGATGTTAGGAAAATATTAAAATTTACAGAATTAATGACTGTGATTATGATAAACTATTTTAAGGAAGCAATATAGGCCAGTTTAAAACTCCCTATATTATGTTCACATCATTCTGAAATAAATATGTTTGAAATAGTGTAAGTTTTCATTTTTATAAGGACTGAAGAATTATGGTTCTGACTATTTTTGTCAGTGTCCATTTCTTTTATGAAAAGAATGAATTTTTGGATGTCTTTACTTTTCCATTATTTCTGATTTTGTGGCTTGCTTTAAAAAACAATTGCTTCTGTGGAGGGTGCTGGGGATTTGGTGATGTGCCTCATTCATGCCTGGTAAGCACTGTGCCACTCACTAAGCTACACTGGCAGCTTAATATAGCCAATCTTTAATTCCATCTTTTCAGTTATTTCTTTATGTCTCTCAAAGGTCTTTGCTCCCTGTTTGGACACATGGTATACTGTCAGTGCAGAGAACTAGAGGACTCTATTCTATTCCTTAAGACAGAAAAAGTAAACTAAAAGTTAAGTTTAGACAACCAAAGTAATGAATAAATAAAAGAAGGAAGATTTGGAACTTGGAGTTTATTTAACAAACTGAATCTGAGAAAAGTTCTAGTCTATTACTCCTTAACCACCTCTCGATGCCTAGACTTTGTGTGTATCCTATGGCCTATAGACAGAGTCAGATTTAATATTCTACTGTAATATCCTTCCAATGCTTCTGGACTGTTGTTGCCTTGGTCATTTCCTTTGGAGAATCTTAGGAAAACATTACATAAGAACATTCAAGAAAACAAAGCAAAGTTTAGGGTATTTTGTGTTTATGTAGAACTCTCATAAAAAATCAATAAGTAATATGAACTTTAAAAGTGTTTTCATAAATCATTTGTTCTAACTTAACAAATCATAACTATTTCTTAACTTTACAGGCAGCAAAATCTACAGAACTGCTTGCAGGATAAAGTATGTATCATAAAATTCACTGATAAGACAGTATACCAATTGCCATTCTAGAAAAGATGTAAATCAGATACCAATAATCATCTGCTAATATTTGTTGGTCATACCCTTTGCCTTTTCTTGTATTGGAAGTTAACTTTTAGATCATTTTAATAGTTTCCTTTTAGTCTAAAGTTGTTATCAAAAAATACTCTTGGTGCTTTAGGACAATCTCTTGGGTATAGCATGGAGAAGCATTCAGGGACCTAGTCCTGATAAGCAGCATGGGATAACAGGATCTCATCTCTCATGAGATATTATTAATCAGTGTAGCTTTGCAGATATTGATGGCGAACTCTGGAGAGAATGAGTTGAGATACCTGAACCTGTCTCTAGCAATTCTCATAGGAAGAACCTGCTACCAAAGATCACAGGGCAAAGGTACTTGCTCACCTGTGAGCTGAGACTTGAGGCAGGAAAATAAAAGATGGAATATTTTAATAACATTTAACTCTGTCTAGTCAGAGTAGTCAAGGATCTTGAGGAATATCACAGCAGTTGGTCTTTTCCCACTGAATCCTGCTCAGTTAATAAGTCATAGAACACACGCTTCAGTTTAAGGAATATTTCTCTGTTTAATATAATTGAAAGAAATGGAAGAACTAAGATTCCTTTAACCTCATTTTGTTATATGCAAAACTTTAGATGTTGCCTTCTTTTTTATATTACAATTGGAAATGATTTATCCTTCACCTAGTTTAAGAATATCAGTATGGTTCTATTGCTTATTATATCTTGTATAAGAAAATACATTGGATATTTTAATATGTATGCTCAATATTGTTCATTTAGAATAAGTATCTCCTATCTTAAAAGTTATAATTTATTAATAGAATTTTCAATTAAGGGTATATTTATGTAACCTAGATTTTTATACTTAAACTTGTCTTGATCTGTGCTTATCAAGATGCTAGTAATCATCTACAATAGTAGTGAAAAACTATTTAAAGGAATTGGGGCATTAGAGCTGAGTGGCCTTTCATTAGGCGCTTCCTAAGAGCTTGAAAATCGATCAGCCGAGAGGGTGCTACACAGATTTGATCTTTTCTTGTGATGTTGACCGTAGATATATTTTGGATGGAAACAGCCTGTCAGCCTTTCTATCATGTCTTGTATTTTCATTCATCTGTTTTCTGCTTTCCTGGATCATTTTTACTTATAAGTCATGTTAGCTACACAGCTACATTAAAATGTACTAATTCTGTATTCCATAAAAACAGACTGTGTACTTATTGTCATGGCATGGAATAGATACTAAGATGATTTATTTTTCATCCTGATATAGACAAATGCTTCTGAAGAATTCAAAATACTTTTACTATAACTCTTTGAAGAAATACTTTGAAACAAATTTATCTGTTTTCAAAATACATAGCACAGCTTTGATATCACATTGGTTTTTTTTTTGTAAAACATTTTGTGAGTGGTGATTAATAGCAATTTGATAACTTTAAATTTAAGGATATTTACTCAAGTTATGAATGTTGGGAAATAATTTTTATAGTTTCTTAAGGTATATAAATAAAATGAAATTTTATGCTCAAAATATTTCCCTCTGGCATGAAGTAAAGCAGTTTAAAATGGTCTGAAATTATGAGTAGATTCTCTTTTAATTTTCTTATAAATGGTGCTGGTATTCTACTTATGATATTATTATTATATAATTGTTTAACATGAACACTGAATGCTACCCCCATATCTCCCAAATATGGAATAAATATTTATATGACTTCTTTTATCTGAATATCTTCTTTCTAGATAACTTCTGAAGAACTGAATAGCATAATTCAAAACATAATGACGTGGGTTGTAGCTACCGTGACCAGTATCTTATACCCAGCCATCACAAAATATGAGGAAAGAGTGCAGAGCAACACTTACCCAGTGTCTGATGACTCAGATCTTTCTTCTGATAGCTCAAGTTTTTGTAGTACATGCAGTGAGGGCTTTACATACAGAAGTTTCACGGCTAAAACATTTCAAGCAGAGCCATGTATATTTGCCAGTGACATGCCAGTGAAGAAACCACCCACGCCTTTGAAACCCCCTTCTGCACATGTGGAAAGAACAGTTATTGGCAAATCATATCAAGTGAGAGGACAATCAATATCCTCACAAGTCAATTACAACAAAACCAGCTTGGAATATCCATTTCCGAAGATAGGAAGCAGCAAATCGGACAGTCACCTTTTAACATCATTAGAAACCAGCACTAAGAAATCTAAAGATGCTACCACAGAAACAGATAGTTTAGAGATCCCGTTTCTGTATGATAAAAAAACAAAGGCCATGGATCAAATGAAAAATTTAAAGAACGTTTTTGTCAACTTTAAATGTCACTTGAAAGGAGAAACACAGCTGATTTTAGAAAGTATTTTTCAAGAAATCATGTCTGACTTAACCCAGGCCATTCCTTCTCTTTCGTCTGTGACTGCTGAAGTCTTTGTGGATCCATGTGACACAGAGAGGGAGGACGTGCTCTCAAATGTTGACATATGCTCGGTAGCTTCGGAGATTGTGGAAAACATGCTCGAGAAGCTGGAGTTGGCCGTTGAGAGAAAATGTGTGCAGATGATTTCACAAGAAGATCTGACAGTTGATACTAAACCAAGTTTATCAGCTAGTGGTGAATATTACTCATCTTTGGATACAAAGCCTTCAGAAGATACACTGACTTACACCTTGGAGCCAATGTGCGATGTTGCAGATGATATGGTGCATGCCATTTTAGAGAAGTTAATGACTTTTGCATCTTATAAGAAAAGTGAACTTCCTCCCGAAGTTCCTCCCGAAGACACAACTAAACATTTCCATCAACAAATTAAGACAGAGCCACCACATAAATTCTATCAAAAAACTGACCAAAAGAAGACTAATTCTGAATCTGATGCTGCTAATCAAATTGTGAAAGAAGAAATACAAAACTTAATTTCAAATATTTTTTCACAATCCTCTCTAGTTGGTTATGTAGAAGAAGCAGTAAGCACTATACTAGGCTATGTACAAACTGAACTTAATAATGAGAGACTTATTGCATCTGAAGAAACAGTAGTACTTCTTCAGCTACTGGACGATGTCTTAACTCAGCTTCACCGGGTGCCAGCAAAAGCAGATGTTAAAAAACATAGACAACCTAGAGTAAGAAATTTTCCTGATGCTGAAGAAAAGTACAGACTCACTGCCGCTAGGCCATTTAATGGTCTTAGAACTAAAAAACCATTTCCCCCTATTAATGTCCCAGGCATGGTTCTTTATTCTGAAGACGATGATGAGGAAATAGATAACCTTGTGAAAAGTGTGCTTGATTCATCCTTCAGTGATGAAAAAATAAAATCACAAGAGCAGGTTCCTAATCATTGGCCTACAAAAAGAGATACTTGTTTTGAATCCAAAAGAAGTCATAAACTACCAACAAAACCCACATCTCAAAGTAAAGTTGGATCTCATGACTGGGGATTAAAGTTGGAGTTATCTCTTAGTAGTGAAGACATTGCAAGGACTAAGTACTGCTTGACTAATGATGCTTCACTTTTCAGTCAAGATCAAAAGTATCAAATACAAAAGGCTTCAGAAAACATGGTCAAGCACATTTTAACAGAAATGCTCAAGGATATGTCTTCGGTTTCATCTCATCACCCAGGAAGCAAAATTGATGAGGAAACCTCTGCTTTTGTCTCAGAAATGTCTCAAGGACTATCAGATCAAGAATGGATGGAACAACACTTCTCGGGGAAAGAAATTTGTGCATTTGCACATGAAATAACAGATTCTGTAATAAATATACTTCATAAGGCTTCAAAGTACATTCCTAACACTATTAAAAATGCCATTTCATCTGTTCATCAAACTTGTCCGGATCATTCTGATAGTCCCCAAACAACCAAAGAAATACCAAGTAAAACGCCATTCAAAGTATGGTTTGACAGTGAAAAGAAAATGAAATATTTATCCTCACTCAATGTAGAGATTGAAAAATCTTCCCAATTTAGATCTGGGGTATGTGAACCTAAGCGTGTAAATGATATTGCTGATAAGATCATTAATACAATTTTTAAGAGGCTGAAGTTATTTGTTTGTCCAAAACTGCAGATAGGTAAAAAATCTTTACTGGTAGAGAAATCATTACATTCTCAACTTAGTACTTACACAATGAAAATAGTCAACATTGTTTTAGATGCTATACAGAATGAACTAGAACTCAACAAGATAATCCCAAATCTTAGGGAGGCAGACCATATCAAGTGTCATACAAGCAAAGGGTTGTTTGCTGATTCCAATGAAGCAATAGACTCCCATGTCAGAAGTGTCAATGACATTATGGAAAGTCCATTACTAGCATGTATTTGTGAAATGATATCAAGTACAAATGAAGACCAAACAAGTACTTCAACTTCTACAGACAAGGCAGTATCTACAACATTATGTGAGTCTGACAATGTTAATAAACAAAACATTTTGTCAAGTAAGCAAGATAAAAATTCTTTTCGACGATATTTGGCTATACCTTGCCTTCACCACAGTGTCACTAATGGAAAGGATTTGAAAGAGAGTCCCAAGTTGCAGGTGTTAGATGAAATTGGAGAAACACTGCATGAAATGTTAAGCAAACTCACAGGTGCCCACCCTGATTCTCAACCATCTTGTGGTAAGCAAAACACAGAGACATCAATCAAGGATCCTCCAACACTATCTAATGTTCAACTCATTTCCAAAGCAATTCTGGAATACGTCCTTGCAAAATTATGTGATATTGACATAGATAGCAGCATTGTAAATTCTGGATTGAAAACTGTCTCAGAATCCCTTGACATTGATAGCCTATCATTTGCTTCAACTGTGGAGGAAATGGCCAAATGCACCAACATCATCTCCAACATAATTTCCAAAATGATGATGGGTAATAAAGACACTACCAAAAGTAAAGCAAAAGATGATCTCCCAGTGTTTTCAAAAACGGAGAATTCAAAAGAAAAGTGCCCAAATAAACTAAAGACCGTTGCCTTAGATATTCTGAACATGGTTTTTACTAAATTGGAAAGATTTGCCAGCGGAAACATGGAAGATGCTGGTGGCCTCAATGACAAAGATGAGAAAGAGAATGTGACGGGTTGGGAACATGAAAGCAAAACTTGTCCCACAGATTCCCACGACAAATCATTGCAGTCCACCTTATACACTCATGCGAAGAGGGTGTCAAGCGCTATTCTGAAAGCCATTCAAACAGAACTAAATATTAACCCATCAGATTGTAAGAAAAATATAAAAAGCTCACCACAGGAGACACAAATGCTTACAAACATAGTTGATTTAATTTTAGACGTAGTATCTTCAGATATGTTTACTGAACCTGAATCTGAGAACAAAGGCATTGAAAACTACAGATATCGACCAGTTTATGGAAATTTCCTTCCTGGAGGAGCTGAATCAGAGTCATTTCTAGATGATGACACACAAAATAGAGAATTCATTGGAGATATGACATCATCCAGGGAAGAAACTAGGACCTTTTGTAGTGACCAGTGGGTTCTAGAAAGAACCTTAAGCAAAATCGAAGTGAAACTGAAAGAACCACAGAAATCCCCGATTGTTCCTATTATAAGAAATATTTTGAATGAAATTTTTCAAAGTGCTTTAATCAATCAATTAAATACTATTTCCCTCTCACATTCTCATTTTAGTGGTATGCCTCATCATGTTCCTGTATCAACTACTCAAACATCTCAATGTATGGATCCACTGATGGGCCCTTTAGTGTCTGATGCGGATGTAACTGTAGTGGTAGATGATGTTGTTAGGACCGTATTTCACAAGCTTTATTCAGCTGCCACGACAGAAAAACATGTAAGTGAAAACAGTTGTGAAACCATCATCTTTTCAACCAATGTTTCCTTTCGCGAGCATGCCTTTCCAGGAAACGGACCTGTCAGCGTGTTAAATGGAAATCCATGTGATATTCAGCCGAGCTGGACTGTTGACAAACAGACCAAAATAAATGTAGTTGAAGATATTGTACAGGCAATATTAGAAAATTTAGAATCTTTTGCTGCTTCCAAAGTAGAATCTCTCTTTCATCCCCAAGCCGACTTCAGAGTTCCAGTGACTTTGCCATTACAGCAGGAAGAGGGAATGTTAAGCCAAACATTATCAGGCGAAGACTCTCATTCTGATAAGCAATTTCCCTGTTGTTCGGTGAGTGATGGTAACCCAGAAAAGATGGAGTCATGGTGCCAACTGTCTTTTTCCAAATTAAATATTTACGCAAAAGAAGTGGCCAGGAAAATTTTACAAGGTATCAAACATGAGTTGGATAAAGAACAAGAAAGTCCTCTCCTGACAAATAACCTTGTGGTTTCCGAGAATATTGCAAGTCAGGTTGTTAGCACAGTGCTTGATATTGTGTCGTGCAGAGGCAAGTGTGACAGCACCAGTTCCAACAGAGACAACTGTTCAGATCGGCACGACGGAGTTATTGAAAGGCTAGTCAATAAGGCAGAATATCGAAAAATACTTGAGTTTCAAATTCAAGATACCATTGAAGGGATCTTATGTGATATTTATGAAAACATTATATATCAGAATAATCTCTCATTTGCCACTCCCACTCTGCAATATAGTATTCCTAGCAAACACTCAGAAGCAAATTATGAACCAGGTGTTATGGGCACAAATATCATCCCTAAAGTGTCAGTTCCTAAGACAGATGTCATCTTGGTATCCAAAGATATAGTGGATATTGTGCTTCATAACCTTAGTTCTTTGGTCATGCTTGTCATAAATGCAAAGGATTCTCCTTCCTCAAGATTGGCCTTCTATGATATGTCTCCAAAATCACAGTGCCAACAACCTCTTTTTATTACACAAAGAAATGAAGAAAAACCAGGGTATTTTTCACAACCAAAACATAAGAATTTAGCTGATGCTGATGTTTATCAGGTGCATGCGAAGAGAAATGAAGACACTGGGGAACCTGTGCCTGACCCATGTGAGGAAAATGCCAGCTTCATTACGGAGACTATTTTTAATCGGTTACAGTCTTTTGCCACAGAAAGAATAAATTCATTAATGACTCCTGCCTCTCAGTCTAACAAAGAAAATGTATTTGTTAGCCCCACATTTGAAAATGGCAGACAAGATGACGGCTTTTTTCATGAATCAGACCAATTTGAATCTGATGTGAATGTCCTAAAATTATCAACAACCAAAACAGACCCTAGCCAAGAGCTTGCAGAACCCATTTTTGCCAGTTGCAGAGAAAATTTTGGAACCGCAATCCATTTATCACAAACTAGCCTTAAAGACTATGCTGATTTCATTGCCAGTGCTATTCTGAAGCTCATTAAAAATGATTTAGACTTAGAAATGCAAAGTATGCACACATATTCAAACAACATTTTATTTCAAAAAAATATCATTGTGAGTGAAATTGTTGACGGTATCCTAAAAATTTTGCACAACAAAGGATCTTTAAGGGGTGGTTTTTTATCCTCACCAGAGAAGCCTAGGTGTTCCCAGTTAACGATATCAACTGAAGTCTTACTGGGATATGAAGGGAAGGAAAAAATGACCACATTACCACAGTTTACAAATAACCCCTTAGAAGAAAACCCAATAACAATGGAAAAGGAACTCCAAAGAGCTATCTTGGAAGAAGTATTTATGAGAAAAGGAGAATCAAAACCAAGAGAAAAAACTGAAATATTTAGTGCAGTAGAAGAGGTTTTGAAGAAGTTGAGTCAAAACATAATGGAAATCATAGGCCACTTGCCACCATTTAATGAAATGCCCTACATTGTGTCTAAATCTAAAAGTAAAACATCAACTGTAACACAGAAGAAATTCTTTCAGTCTCATATTAACAGCCTATCAAATGATATCCTTGAAAATATTTTGGGAGAAATGCACTCTGTAGTTGTGACATCATTGTACAAAAAAACTAAAATCAGGAGAGGGGTAGAAATGCGTGACAACAATGATATCTCATCAGCAAACCCATCATGCTTTAGAGAAACTAAGCCAGCAAGGAAAAGAAGTAATTCCCCTAGATTCGGGGTACCACAAATGCATCTTTATGCGGATAATTTAAACGTTCTGGTGTTAGAAAATGCTTTTCTGCCATATTCACCATTGCAAATTGGAAGATACTTAGTTCAAATAGTTCTTGATAAGTTGTCAAATTTTGTTTCCCTTCATCTAGAAGAGAAATTTCCCCCTGAAGGTAGTTATGATGATATGTACCTTCTTCGGTTGCATAATTCTAAACTTAGCCCTAAGAACAGCCCTAGGCCAGGATGCAAAACAAGTTTAAAAGCAAGGTCAAAAATTACCTCTCTCTCTAAGTTTAAAACAAAACCGCATCTCGGAATTTGCAGTACTAAGTCCAGAAGCAAGACCAAATTAGGTGCTGGAGAGAAGACTCCAAGAGAGAACCGATCCAAAACCGCCATTGGGTTGCCACAAGCTCCACTGACAGCGGATGCCCAAACCATACTGAAAATCAAGCTACCAGCTTCAGAATTAAGAATTTATGCCAAGAATATAATAACTGATATTTTAGAAATAATTATGAAAGAACTTGAAAGAGTAGCACAAAAAAGAGCCTTGTCAAATACAAAAGCATTACCCACTGGTCAAATTCTTGAAGCAAAAAAAATTGTTAATGAAGTGTTGCAAGAATTGTACGCTACAAACAACCACAATTTGGCTTCTCCAAATAATGTCTCAAATCTAGGTGATTTCCACCTACCAAAGCAAAATCTGGGTGCAGGTTCCCCGCCTGAGCGCCAGGCATGTTTTTACTTAGAAAATGTCTCCTCACAGCTAGAACAGATTTTTCCTAAAGAAGGTATCTTTAAAAAAATGTTTGACAAATGGCAAACAGAAACAAGTGATACAGAAAATGAAAAGTCTAAATTTTTAACCGTAGCTGAAAATATTTTGACTGAAATTTCAATTAAAGCAAAAGATTTGGAGTATTCACTTTCACTTTTAAATTTACCCCCTCTTGAAGATTGTGAAAACAGATTCTATGATCACTTTAAAGGTGGATCTACTAGAGCTGAAGATACGAAAGCACAAATCAATATGTTTGGACGGGAAATTGTTGAAATGCTATTTGAAAAGTTACAGCTATGCTTCTTGTCTCAGCTACCTACTCAAGATAGTAAGGGGATCCTACCAAGTAGGAAGGAACGTCTTGCTGCTAAAAGTAAGCACGGTGCTCCAACCAAGCACATTCTCAGTGGCGTGCAGACCTGCAACACAAAGATGAAAGATCAAGTGTCTATGAGCCACCAAATCGTGCAAGAGATTGTAGAAAGAGTCTTAAACGTGTTAGAGTCGTTTGTGGACTTGAAGTTTAAGCATATCTCTAAATATGAGTTTTCTGAAATAGTGAAAATGCCTATAGACAATCTTTTTCAAGTGCAACAGAGACAATTAAGCAAAAAAATGTTGCCAAAGTTACAACCATTTAGAAAGTTTAGTGATGAACTCAAGCCAAGTACTACTATAGCCAAGGAAAATGTACAGAACACACTCCTACAGGTTCATTCATTCCATTCGGAATTACTTAGGTACTCTGTCACTACTGTCAGTGACATGCTTAGTATAATCAAGAATAAGCTGGACAAAGAAATAAGCCAAATGGAGCCATATCCAGTTAGCATATTGAAAGAGAACATTGCCGCAAGTGAGATCATTGGTACACTGATAGACCAATGTACTCATTTCAGTGAATCTTTGATCACAAACCTTCCAAACAAAAACTGGTTCAAAAGAACTGAGAATGTTTACATTGTTAACCAGGTTGAATTTGCATCTCATGTGAAAATGCCTACATCAAAGGTGAGAAACACCAGTGTGAGGAGTCATGTTCCACAAAGGAGTGTATCTGGCTTGGGGTTTAATTCAGAAAATGATACAAAAGAAAAGTATGGGATGACACCGAATTCACCCCCACACACAAGTTCCTGTGTGGAAAATAAAATAAGCTCAGAGTCGATGGGAAGGCCCAATTCAAAAGCTGTGCCATCATGTTCTAGAAACAAAGATGACCAGAGTCAAAGGCAATCAAGCTTTGGACTTTTTGAGGAAGTCACAAAAGGTAACAATTGTCTCCCTGAAGGCAGTGTGTTACAAAAATTGTTTAAGAAAGCAAATGATTCCACAGAAGAATCACTGAAACAAGTTCTGTCATTCATGGAAATGGGGAAAGGTGAAAACCCAAGGGTTTTTCATTATGAGAGCACAAAACCAATAGAACCCAGTGAAATTAAGACAAATGCTTCCCCACTCAAAATATGTGTAGCAGCAGACAATATTGTTAACACAGTACTCTCGAGCTATGGCTTTCCTCATCAGTCACACCCTGACGAAAGCCTGGAGACCATGAGACCATTTTTTATGTCAGGACACAATCCCTTGTCTGCGGTATATGGAGGACAAAATCCTTTGTCTGCGGTATATGGAGGACAAAATCCTTTGTCTGCGGTATATGGAGGACAAAAGAATGAGAAAAATTTGCTCAAAATGTGGTGTCAACGAACGACCTGTACAGATGATGGAAAAAGTGAAGGTCTTGAAGCCTGCCAAGGGGATCTTTCTTTATTACACAAATGGAAAAATAAAAACCCCAAAATGACAGCGGACGCTTTGAAAGACACTGACACAATTGCTTTTGTTGATCATGAACTGGGTCCAAATGAAATGCATTTGGTGGCAAGACACGTCGCTACGTGTGTGGTCACACACCTGAAGAACGCCAGAGCTGCAGGTGAGCAACAGATAAGTTAATTTTTAAGTTGAGATAATTTTGAGAAAATGGTAAAAGGTATATTTAAAAGAGCTCTCGTCTGAGAGTCTACCTTTTGTTTTTCTGAAAATAGTTTTAGAGCTGTGGAATAACCATTTGGTTACTTTTAAATTTCCATGGTGTATAAAAATGTCACTAAGTTAACTGTTAGTGTATTAGATATAAAGGATGTGGGTTGTTTTGTTTTTTCCCCTCTAGGCCCTCAGATAAACAGAAAATGAAAAGAAATTTAGGGTAGGGAACTTTGGAATTGAAAAGTTTGCCACGTACTTAGACATGCCTCTGCAGCTGCAACCTATCATTCACTTTCTGGAGTTGGTACACTTGTATTTTATTCAAGATGACAGAGTAACACAAATCTTTAGATTTACAAGTAAAATGCAGCATAACACCAGATATTTTGATTTGATATACTTTTAAATAATCATTTCACGGAGCTACGGGAGGATGTTTCAACAAACCTGAAACATCTGTTCTCTTAGTGTCCATAACTACACAGTCAAGGCAGACATCAACCCATGACTTAGAAATTTGAATAGGGAAGACCCGCTTTTCTCAATATATTGGTTAAGACTAAGATTTCACAACTGTGAAGTATTTAAGGAAAATCCCATTTCTTTATTCATTAAGTTTTACCTTTTACTTTAATAAAGAGCAAGATAAATTGTCAGTGTGTTGAATTTCCTAAATTTCCTCTAGTCCATTCTAAGAAATGCTTATGTTTCCTTTTTACACTTATTTTTTTAGTTTCGACTGAGGAGAACTTGTCTCATGTTTCTTCACTTCCAAAGAAAAATTATAACTCACAACAGCCTCTAAAAAGCATCTATAGTAACTCTTCAATGTATCAGTTTTGTGAACATCTCTCTGACTCAGTCATTTGCTACTTGATTTCAAACATTTCTGATGGCGCCAAAGAGGGCAGCAAAGATAAAGCATGGGAAATGCAAGATGTAATAGCTAACAAATATATCTCAGTTCATTCCCAAATGTATACGAGCAGGTCCATTTCCATTGGAGAACTCGCCTTGAGTATTTTTGAAGTTATTATTGACATTCTTTCTAATGGTAACATTATAAGTGTTGACAAGGCATGTCAGGCTTCCATCAAACCCAAGTACAGGTTCTGTCCAGGTTTGATTTCTTCTGACTTTGACGATATCTTTCAAGACCTCTTAAAAGGAGTGATTTTTGTATTGTCCAAAGTACTAGGAATAAATCACCATTTTGAAAATAATGTAAGAAACAAACCATGTTCTACATTTAGAAATAGTGTGACCTTTTTCTGCAAAGCCAATACCCTGGAAAGTCAGATAGACGCCAGGGATTGGGAATCATGTCCTCACCTAACTGACCACCTTGCTGAAAGAAATAAATTAAATTACCTGGCACGTAGGTTAAACAGTCTGGTTGGTAGCCTAAAATCTCATGAATCCAAGGAAGTTGTCAATGAAGTCTTTAATATTGTTTTAGATTTATTTTTACCAGATGAATTTCCAGATGGGGCTATGAGTTCTGGTAAACTAGATAGAACATTTTTTACCTCAAATAATCAACAAAGTAATAGAATACTTACAAATAATCTAGGGCTTTCCCCTAAGTCAATTTTTCTTCTCAATATTGTGTGTGAGAAACTTATTAGAACACTTCTAGAAAAATGCACGGGCGCTGCATTTCTTGAAGATAGTTCTCTTTCTCGTGAACTAACAGAAGAATGTCAACATGTAAAATTACATCAAAGTGCTCAAGGTAGAGATTTTGATTATTGTAAGGCACCAATGGACTGTGAACAATTTCAAGGAGATTACATGTCAGATGTTTTGGAAAGCCTGGCAGACATGGATCAAGATGTATTATCATCAGACTGTATACTTAATGTTGTATCCCACAGCTTGGTTAAATCTTTGATGGATAAGCTATCGCATGGTTTTCAAGAAGCTCCTTTTGAAAACAAATGCATGAACTACAAAACAGGAGAAATACAGCCTTTTTTTCCAAAAGCAAAAAGGAGTGAATTCATAGAATTGGGACAACCTAATGCCCATGTAGGATTCGTGAGCAATGACAATAATTTTTTGAACAGGTTGTTGAATAATTCCAGTGCAACTAGCTTTAAAATGCATACACCGTGTGGCACACAACGTGCTGTAAAACCTTTCTCTTTGCCACTTCCTGGAAGACAAGAATCAAGGGGAATGAACACAGTAGACTTTCATAAGCTATGTCAAAGAGGTGTAAATGGTGGTGTATATTCAGCCACATTTTTGGAGGACATAATCTCAGAATTATTTTTTAAGCTGTCTACCTCATTGTGGAGGAAAAATATGAATATCACTGAAACCTGGCTCAATGAGATAAATACATTGCTTATCAGCAATGTAGTGAATGACTTAAATGATGCTCAAATTATTGTTCTAAGGTATCCTGAAGAAAGGTTGTATTTCCCATCAGCACATAAAGGATGTGTTACTAAGATTGTTGATTCTATTTATTACGACGTTTTACAGCAATATGAATTTAAAGTAACCTGTGGTAATAATCTGCCATATGATAATCCTTCAGTAGCTGAACAAATGTCTAATAGGATATTGTTAGAGATTGTAGACTATCAGCTTCCATCTTGCTTCAAGGGAAAGCTCAAATCAAATTTATATCATACGCTCAATGCTGGAATCATACTATATAAACTTCAAAATAATCTAAGAAAATTTATTTCTGAACCTGTATCTTCAAAAGGTTATAGCACCATGTTACCACACTCATTTTTAGAATATGTCATCAGAAGACTTTTAGCTCAGCTTATTCCCCTGCCTATTAAGCCTTCATCTTTAAAAAAGCAATGTGTAATGAGTTCAGATTTTGATGAAATGTCCAACTGTATAACAAATAAGGTTATGTCAGCCATTTCAAAACATAAAATCTGGTTCACCATCTGTGATAACCAATATCTCCACACAGATAAAAACCTCCAAAAGATGGTAGATTCTGTTTACAGTAATATTTTTAAAATGTCTGGTTCTCTTGATTTAATACAAAAGAATATAATTAGCCGAAGTCCAATTATGATTGACCAAATAGCCAGTTTCATTATCCAAGAGATTATTGAAAACCATCTTCAACCATTTTTATGTGGAGAGAGTTTACCTCGCCCAAAAACTCCGCTGGATGACGTATCTTATATGGTCAAACAAGTTCTCAATGAAGCTGTAGAGTCTCACAAACTCCAGAAGCCATCATCTTTTGGCATTAATCCTGATAAATTCATAGGGGAAATTGTTACCAGAGTTTTCTCAAAGATTTTCAGTTCTAAGCCTAATACTAAGGTTGAACTGGAAAATATGACCCAAAAAATAGTAAACTCAGTGAATGACCATTTAGACCAAGCTAAGATTCCTATTCTATGTGGTAAGCAGTCATCCTTTCCATTTAGCGATACAGATATTGTAGATGAACTTGTCACCTCAGTGTATAGAAATGTCTTGAAGCAGCATGGGCTAGATCCCGACATTGATGAGTCTGAAAATAGTGATGCTTTTGTGGAAAATATTACCAAGTTAATCACAGCAGCTATTTCAGACTACCTTCTTCACCCACTGTTCTCTGGTGATTTGTCAGCTACTTCTCATTCTAATTCAATGGCTGATGATATTGTTTATAATGATCTTGGTAACATCAATAAATCCAGTAAGTCGAACCAGAATCTGCCACCATATAATACATTGCTACCATATACATTTTTAGACGATATGGTCAGCGTACTATTATCTAAAGTTTTTCCTTTTCCTAAAACGGTTTCACATATAGCAGCTCCAAAAGATAAAGGAGTAAATTTTAATGAAATTGCTTCCAATCTGATCAGCGATATTAGAAGAAAGATTTCCCAACATGAAATTAGATTTTCGAAAGATGAAGAGGCAGCCAAGTCCTTTTACTCAGAAGATGATGTTCGCCATCTTGTTGATTCTGTTTTGGCAAATATTTTAGAAATCTCCGATTCTCAAGAATCAATGGAACAAATTATTACCAAAAGTAATGATGTTTTCATCGATAAAATTGCAGGTTTGATTATTAAATATGTCTGTGAACAGCATCTTCAGCCATTTGTGGAAAAAAGGCAATCATCCGCTCCAGTGTACAAATGGTTTGATGACAAGCAGCACTTAACTTATGCTAGTGTTTATTCGTCAACATTTTTGGAAGATGTGGTCTCTGGAGTCATAAGCAAAATATTTCACAGAGTGGTTGGCATTGTACAAGTGGAGTCAACAAGAAATTCAGAAGACGTTTTATTTGATAAAGCTGAAACTCTCATATATTGGATAACAGAGGAATTTTCAAAAGCCCAGGTTACAGCCATAGAGAATGCTGAAGAACGGTTGTGGTTTTCCCCAGTAAGGAGCGATGTACTCAAAAACATTATTGACACTGTGTACAGCAAAGTTTTAGAAGAATATGAAATGGAAATGATGCCTGATAAAGATTTTCTAAATGACACAAAGGCATTGGCTGGCAGGATAACCAAAATTATTCTGACTGAAATTTTTGACTTCCAAATTCCACCAGATCTTGTAGCAAATCTGCCTTTAAGTTTACATTCCAAGCTTAGTCAAAATGTTTTGATAAATAGAGTCCATTATGATATCAGTAAGTCAAGATTCCGAAGACAAGCATCAACAATATATACTACTATGCTCTCACATATTCACTTAGAAAAAATAGTCACTCAACTTATATCGCAGATAAGTCCAACACATTCCAGTGCAGGACCTTCTGATACTCCTCAATCCAACTTAAGTAACACAGTCATGAAACTGATAAATGAAATCATGTCAATAATTTCAAAACATGCAATATGTATTGTAAAACATGGAAATGAGAAGCAAAGTATGATTTCAGAAAAAGACATACAGTCAATGGTTGACTCCATTTATGCTGATCTTTCTCATTCGAATCTGTACCAGTCTCTTACAAAAGATAAAAAAGGTATAAATAGCATACCTGTCTCAAAAATAGCAAGTTTTATAATAAAAGAGATCTTCAATCACCATCTAGAGTCATTCTTGTCGGGAGATAAAAGCTTTCTTTCAGCTCCAGTTGCTCAACCCTGCAAGAAGAAAGCAACAAACCCTAAGCAAAGAGAATTGTCTTTCATTGTGAACTCTGCTGTCTTTTTGGAGGAGGTAATTTCTGAGCTTTTATGCAATATTCTTCAGTCATTTATACAGAATTCCTTGGCTGATGAAACCCCAGAGAGAGTTATAGCCAAAATAATGGACCTTGTTACAACATTAGTAAAATCAATTATTTTAGAGTTCACTACATCCGAAATTTTACTTGCAGAAAATTTGGATGAGAGTCTATGGTTTTCAGAGACATATAAAGAAATGGTTCAAAAAACGGTCAACTCAGTTTATGAAAATGTATTAGATGAATATAAATCACTGACTCAACTACATAGGGCTATACAAAAGGACACTACTTGTTTTGGAGGAAAAATATATCATTTTATACTGGAAGAAATTTATGATTATCAGGTGCAGTCATTAGTTTCAGGTGAATTAATGCCTTCTTCCTACTCTTTCCTTCGAGCTGAAAATATCATCAAAAATGTGCTCAATGTCATCTTGAAGGATACCAACGCCTTGCCATCATGCATTACAGTGCTTCCTTGTTCTCTGATAGAAAATATGATTTATAAGCTTTTAGTAAACATCTTCCCTTCAGATGACACTACAGATAAACTAAAGGAGGAACAGGTTGGGCCCGATGATGCTGACGAATTCATGGCTGCAGCTTCAAAACTGACTGATGAAATTTTAAAAGAAATTTCTGAACATGAGATCAGATTTGCCACTGAAGAGGAGACGGCAGATGTGCCATTGGGAACTACTGACAACTTCATTGATTCTGTATGTAATAATATTTTGAAAAACTCTGAATTCCAAGCCGAAGTACAGAAAGAGTCACACAAAAAGGGAGGTTCATTTCTCAGTAAAATAGCTGGTTTCATTATTAAAGAAATCATGGATCATCATTTGCGACCATTCTTATACGGTGAAGGCCCACCTTCTGGTAACTTACCTGATTATGGCAAAACTTCTGTTGTTGCTAAGTCTGGGAAAGAAAAGGCACAGCCTTCTCTATTTTCAGCTGCATTTTTAGAAGATGTAATTGTTGACCTTGCTCACAAATTTTGTTCTTTTGCAAGTCTTACTGAAGATTCTAAGAAAAAGGATATGCCAGAGCCAGAAATTGTGAGCTTAGCTATCAACTTTGCAAACTCTCTCGTACGGGAGTTTAGGAAAAGTGAAATCAAGGTTTTACCACATGCTGAAGAAATATTTTCTTTCCCACCAATTGGGAAGGAGACAGTTGATGAGATATCTAATTTTGTTTATGATCAGTTCATAAGGAAATTTGGATCTGATAGTATTCAGAAAGATGACACTGGTAACATTGTGATAGAAATGGTTTCTTCTTTAGCACAAAAGGCAATCTCTGCATTCAAGATTCAGCCACTACTTTCAGGAGACTGGTGTTCAACTTTCTTTTCATTTCTAGATCCAGAAAGTATCAGTCAAAGGGTTCAGCGTCTGCCACGGGAAACCTCCATGCAGATTAGTAGATCCTTAAAGCAGACCCAGCTTGCTCTGTCTAAAAACTTATCAACGAAAAAAGATGATACCCAAAGTCCAATACTTAACTCTATAGCTGCCATTATGAAAAGCAACATCCTCAACCTGATGTCAGGATCAACTGCAGGTGTCACAGATACAAAGAAAGATGCTGAAAACAAACTGAAATCTGCCACTCAAGAACATGAGGCTGCCTCAAAAGTTATGTCTCCAGCGACCAGCATGAAAAGTAAGGATACTCAGGCTGAACCTTTGATGGACAAATGTAAAAGTAATGAAACTGAGAAAGAGAATTTAGTTCTAATCAATGAGCAGGGGCAGATGATTGAAATATACACCCATTATTCAGTTGCTACTGCTACTGTTGATAACAGTTCTGAGAAAGAGGCGCATGGATCAGATTTTGCAACAGACAATGAGAAGAAAATGGACAATGCCAGTAAAGGTGTAGAGAACACAGATGACAAGCCCAAGAGTGAGAGCAAAGAGACAATGACAGAAAAAATTGTAAAAGTAGCCCAGCAGCCAGTCAAGGAAGAAAGAATGAGGTCTGTAGATGAAGTGGATGTCGATGAAGAACTGTATTCAGAAACTGAACGCGTTGAAAATGTCATTGAAAACATTTATGATAATGTTTTAATAATATCTTCTCAAGAGCCATTGAACTTTTCCAAACCAATATACAGCAAAAGCCTCCTAGGTGATAAAACTTTGGTGATACTTCAAGATTCTGCACAGCCTATTGCAGCAAAGGATAGATCCCCATCAGTTAACAAAGATGTCGCTGCTAAAAAGAGAGCAAGTGAAGAAACTGAAACTAAACAAAAAGACGAGAGTGAGGTAGAAAGAGAGAAAGATATTAAAAGTCAACCTAAAAAACCAGACCATCCCCCGTCTTCATCAGGGAGTAAACCTACAATTATTCCTGCTAAGTTTCTAGAAGATGTCATCACTGAAATGGTGGACAAGCTAGTATTTACATCATCACCAGAAACAAAAACATGTGACAGAGCGCAAGATCAAAGTGATAATCAAAATCAAGGTGAACTTTATGACACAGCTATGAGACTCATTGACTCAATGCTGAAGCAGTTTTCAGATGCAGAAATTAAGGTATTTCGGCCAGAGAAGGGAACTGAGATTTTCTCACAAGCAATTAAAGAATCATCAGTTCATACGGTACCTCCCAGATATAAAGAAGAAAATACAGATGTACCATCATCTAACATGAATGATAAAAATATGGATAAGGTGCCACATGCGCATAAAACAGTTGAACAATCTTCTTCTGACAAGATGCCCTCCTTAGAGAGAATGCCATCAATTGAAAAATCAATTGTCAATAAAATCGTTCACTCTTGTGTTTGCGATGTTTTAAAGGAATGTACATCTCAAGAGTCTATTTGCAAGAACATCAACAGCAATGGGGAAAATCTAGCAAAAAGGCTAACTAGCACAGTGATAAGTGAAATTTTTCAGCATCAGCTTAACTTGATATTTTCTGATGAGGTACCAGCTTCAGCATGCGTGCCTCTGGAAACAAAAGATGTTGAGGAAAAGGTCCAAAAGGTCGTGCAAACAGTCAGTAAGGAATGTCAAACCTCATCTCCATACACGATAAAGTTGCCTTTTAAATTTTTGGATGATGTGATTTCAGCTCTTTTAGCAAAAGTGTTTTCAAAGCTATCTAATGTCAAAACAAAAATATCTCAACAAAATTTTTTGACACAACTTGACTTCCTTCAAATGAAGTTAGTAAGTACGGTTGCAGCAGAGTTTGCCAAAAATGAAGATATGATTATACAGTATGTAGAATCCCTGCATCCAAATGATGATGAAATTATTCAACTGGTGGGTCAGACAATTTATAATAATCTTTTGCCACAGTTTGGATCACAGGAAACTATCCAAGATTGTATAGTTAGTGGATGCAAACTCCTTTCAAAAACTGTAGTTGATTTAGTCCTGCGAGAAGTGGCTGGCAATCAGTTACAGAACTATTTTGGTGGTGAGTTGACTCCATATCAGTGTGCAGAAGTGGACAATGTTGTTGAAAATATCCTTACCAATGTCGCCTTAACTACTCCGTCACAGCCACGACGTCCTTGTAAACTATCTTATAACATAATAGAAGCAATTTCTGTAAAATTCTTATCAAAGCTCTTATCTGTGTTTCCAAAAGTGTATACAGAGGGAACTAAATCTCAAGAAACTGAAATGCAAAAAATAAGCTCAAAAATATTAAAGTCAATCCAAGAATGTATCTCCAAAAGTAAGATCAAAGTTGTAAAACCTGCCAAGGAATCAGAACCTGTGCGTGTAGCGGATGATGCAACTATTGAAAAGGTAGCTAATTCTGTTTATGCCAACCTTTTAAAACACTCTGGCTCTCCTACATCTGTATTTGAAGATTTAAAGGGGAAGAGTAATGTCCTTTCCGACATAATAGGTACATTAATGGTGAAGGAGATTTCCAATTCTGAATTTCAGCCTCAATCAGATGAAGAACTTTCAAGTTCTGAATTAGTTCTAGAATCTGTCAAAATTATGGAAAAGGTGGTGAAAATTATTGATGAACTTAAGTCTCGGGAAAAACCTTCATCCATAAAAGATTTAATGTTAGACTCCAGAGTTTTAGAGGAAGCTTTGGCTTTGTTTTTGGCTAAACTAGTAAAGAATCCTGGTGCTGCAAGCAAAGACACAGACAATTTAACAAAGCCTGAGTTAAATAAAATTGCATCTCAGTTGACGAAATCTGTAACAGCTGAAATTTCCAGAAGTAACATAAGTCTTGTGGATTCTAATTCTGAAGAACAATCTTTAGATCCAGAAAACATTGAAATGATTTCGAAGGTTATTGAGTCTGTTTACAATAACATAATAAAACAATCTGGAACCCATAATGAGCTCTATGATATGAAAGATACAAAGAAGGCCTTCCCTAAGAAAGTGGCTAGCTTAATTGTTGATGGAGTTGCAAATGTTCCTTCATGTAGAGTTAGCACAAAGAGTTCTTATGTTGCTGCTTTTGGAGATCTAGACACAAATCGAATTATTGAAAAAGCACAAAAGCATGCTGCACAAGTGAACTCTGACTCTGACAAAGAGTCAGATGATGCATTAGAAGACGAACTTCCTGTTAGAATAATTCCACATGTCGGAAATAAACCCCTGAAAATAGATCCAAATATCATCTCAGAACACTTAGCGGTTATTTCTATGAAGACTCAGCCTCTGGAAACACTTAAGATGGACTGTATAAAGAGAACTGGATATAGCATAGCAGAGCTGAGAAGAGCGTCCATAAGTGGAAAAGGCCACTCTTCCACAGACATGTCTGAATTAGGAACAAGACAGAAAGAAAGACGCATCTCCTTGGATAGGACAGGACGGCTAGATGTAAAACCGTTAGAGGTAAGTATTGTAGCAATGGAGGAAATGGGCAAACAGTGAGCCAGGTCTGTGATTTCCTTCCTTTCCTAGATATAAAGAAAGATAGACTTGTTATTTCTGTCAGCCAAACAGGGAATTGGTTACAGCAGTTCATCTCTACAGTCAGGATTTTCAAGGAGTGGCCATGCCATTTCCATATTTCACACTAAAGGCCTAAGGCTAGTTTTTATAAGATAATCCCCTAAAACTATTTTCTTTGAAGCAAGGAAACATGACTATGGATCTTTATTAAAACCAGAATTACTGGAATATAATTTTATTTAGAATATTTTAAGAACACTTATTAAAAGCCATTTATTTAGGGCACTACAGTACTATTTTTCTTTTATTATTTTTATTTCAATTCTTTTATGTAGTCCATTTTATTTATATCCTTGTCCCAGTTCCTCTTGTATCCTCAATTCCTCCATATTCATCCTAATTCATGTTCTTTCTTTCTCTCTCTTCTATCTTAAAAAAAAACAAAGAAAAAGAAAAACATCAAAACAAAGAAACAGAAAGGAAACCATAAGACAAAACATACCAAAACAAACAATAACAACAACAAAAAACATGCAAAAATTACTCTTGGGCATAAGGCTTGCCCTGGGGAATGGTTGATACATGTAGTGACTTTCTTTTACAGAAAACTGATTTTCCCTTTCCCAGCATGTTACCAATTGCAAATAGCTTCTTGCTGAGGAGTGGTACTATGTATCCACTTCCTCTTCTCACCACTGGAGTTTTGTTGTATTTGAACTTGTGCATGCTGCCACACTCTCTGTGAATTCGTATGTGTAACAGACATGATGTGTTGCTTCTAGAAGATGCCATTTCCTTGCAACCATCCACCACCTGTGGCTCTGAACAGTCTTCTCCTCTCCTCTCCCCATAGATACCTGGGCCTTACAGATAGAGGTTTGCTAAAGGCATCACTTTTAGGGATCAGTGCTACAAAGTCTCTTAGTTTCTGGACATTTTCTAGTTGTGGATCCCTGTGTTAATTACCAAGAGGATTATTCTCTGATGAGGGATGAATGAGGCACACTCATCTGTAGCAATATGTCAAGAGAAACCATTTAATTGTCTTACTTTACAGAATAATAGTAACTAGATTTTCCCTAGGTCAATGATCTCTCTAGTGGCAAGTCTTTAATCACTTGAACAGTTTCAGATCTGGGTTCTATCTCATTTGATTGGATTTACTTCCAATCAAAAATTGGTTAATTTATTGCTTTAACTTGGTAGAGGAAGGCCACTTGTTGGTTCCCGGCTGCTCAGCCCTGAAATAACCACACAGAAACTGTATTAATGGAATCATTGCTTGGCCTATTAGCTCAAACTTCAGCTAGCTCTTACATATTAATTTAACCCATCTCCATTAATCTGTGTATTGCCATGGGGCAGTGGCTTACCTGTTCCGGCATCTGTTTGTGGTGGGGCTCCATGGCTTCTCCCTGACTTTGCCTTCTTCCTCCCAGCATTCAGGTTAGTTCTCCCCTCCTACCTAAGTTCTGCCATATCAACAGGCTAAGGCAGTTTCTTTACTCACCAATGGTATTCACAGCACACAGAGGGGAATCCCACATCAATAACTTTTGTGCCATTACTACAACCATATATCTTACAGTCAGGTCACTGGTGCAGGGCCCAGGGTTTGTAGCTGGATGATATTAATAACTACTCTTCTCCTTCAGTAGGCACCAGCCCTATCTCTCCATATTTGAAGACATATGTATGTGATGTCTAGAGCAATAGCACTTTGCTGTCAAGTTACAGAGGGTAACCAATAGCCTTATCAATAGCCTGTGATATTTGAAGGGTTCTATAAGACCCCTTGAGTGAACAGTTCAATAAAATGTAACCCATTCCTGGCATGGAGGTTCTCTTCAAATTCCTTACATTGAATGTGTACATTTTTTATTTTTTTCTTTATGAATGTGCTCTGTGCCGTGGCACTGAACCAATATAAAACTATTTTCTCTAGAGAATAAATACTTCATTTTTTTCCAGTATAATATTGAAAATTACTTAAGGCCCATAATAAGTTAATTATATGTAAGCAATTCCCTGAGAGTAAAATTTCTATGATCATCCTATAAAATATTACTAAAATAAACATTAATTATCTATAAAACCATCCAGAACAATATTTTTTTCCTGACCACCAACTTTCTGTCACGGTGAGTTTTTGAACACAAACGCCATTTTCCTTGTGAGTAGAAAAAAATCCATTTGATAATAGTGGCAGCAGTAATAACAGTAACAAAAAACAACCAGCAGCCCTCATGGAACTCAAAGGACAGAAATCTTACCTTGCAATCTGATTGTGAGCATGTCTTCCATCAACAAAGGGACAGGAAATAGTCTGTGGGTGAGGTCAGGTACTTTAGGCACTTGGCTTTATCTCATGGCTTAATATTCCTGTTTAGTGATACCATGCTTTTCACTGAAAATGACATATTTAAACTGCCTGCAGTAACAAATCCCCAAACTATATTGCATATATTTGGATTTTCTAACCTTACTAATTTTTTTACAAATAAAAGATAAAGTTGATTATTTTGAATTTTTCAAGAGTTGCTTCTAAATAGTTTATTCCCACAGAAGATATCTTTTTAATATTGTCACTTGAATATATGGTTTGGAAAGCTGCAAATGAAGGTTGAGCTGAAGATTAATTATAAATTAACTTATAACTTCTGTGATATAGAAAAGGCTACAGAAAAAGAATAATTTGGTTACTGAGTTATAATTGCTTTTTCTTGAACTATTCTATATTAAAAAATAATTGGGATTTAAGTGAAATATGAAAAAAAAAGAAGATCTACTTACTTTTTCAAAAAAAAAACAAAGAATGTGATTGTGGAGTGAAAATAAATAATCTAAAGACCACAATCCCAATGGGTCATTGCCTTTATAATTAGAATTCACTAAAGTCCTGCTTCTTCTTTAAAAATGAATGTGTAGAATTTTATAAGATTACTTATTAGAAACAAAATGTTAATTATGTAGTTCTAAAACAATTTTAGAGGAAATTACAAAAATAGAAAACAATAAACTTATTTTATAATAAAATATAGAGCTTAAACTACTTATTCTGTTAGACTGGGTATTTGGAATAAATTACAACAGAATAATATCATCTCAATGTAAAAATAATGTTAGATACAAACTGGCAATGCATATGATTTTTATCTATTTCTTTCTTTTGAAATAATGAAAATATACCAGTAAGTGAAATGTGAAAGTATTTGCTAGATTGAAGTTAGAAATCATAAAACATAGCAATGACACAAAGTAATATAAGAAAAGAGATTGACATGTTTATTTTTAATACTTATTGTACTTTCAATTCCAGGCTGTTGGCAGGAATTCATTTCAAAATGTAAGAAGGCCTGATGTCACCAGAGTAGAGCTTTTGAAAGATATCCATAACAAAAAAGATCTCATCGTTCGGTTAGTAGCTCACGATATTAGTCAAAAAGTTTCAGAAAGTAGCTTCAAAGAGGACATGGTGTCTGATGAAGAGGAAATTGTCTTAGGAGAGGTTGTTGGACACCAGTGCTTAGGGGAAACATCTGGAGGTCATGCCACAAAGGTTGTGAAACCCTTAGAAACCGAAGTCGTGTCTCCCAAGACAACCACGAGCACCAGCAGCCTGAGAAAGTTCTTAGCAATAAGTAAATGCTGTCACCCCACATCCGGTGAAAATATTGACAGTATTGAAACAACTGGAAATCAGATGGTGGAACCTAACAAGACACATGTTAAAAGAGCTGTTGCTGAGCTTGACATGGCCTCCTCCAAAAGCTTAGCAGAAGAACTGTCTTCTAGGGAGAAGTTACACTATAAGGTAGGTGACAAAACATGACTCCCAGAAACTTGGAAGGGTAGATAACCTCATACACTCTGTTCTGAGTTGCACCTTGACCGTCCAGCAAGCACGCTAGAGTCGTTATCTGCATAAGCCTGTAGATACATAACATAGGTAAAATAATTAACTGAACATGAAACTCGATTCAGTATTTAATACAAAGAAACCTAGAACTGGTAGCTGAATAGAAAATGAAAAATAGACACTTCTTGGGGACATTCAACCTTATTTCTTAAGAAATATTTATTTGTTTGAGGCTATAAATATCTAGTGTAAATAGGACGAATCCAAATATGTGTCTAAGTTATATGGAAGTTCGAAATCTGTGGAAAGTCAGATTGTGACACAGCTTGTGTTAAGACCTAGGTCCAACCCCTAGCACTGAAAACAACAAATGAAAGCAAAAAGAAAATCATTGTCTGGGTCTTTGTTGTTTGTAACTAAATCTCGAATGTTCAATTTTATCAATAAAGACTCAAGAGCCACATGCTGGGGTGGAAGTCTGCTGGCTCAGGGAGGCAGAGAAAGCACCTGGCTATCCTTCCTGCTCCAATGACTTCCCAGAAAGAAAGCTTTCTCCTATGCTATCTTGAACAATAAAACTTTAAGCTCAAGTCTACTCACTTCCACCTGCTGCTCATCTCTCTATCCACCCTCCTGATTCCATCTTACTTATGGTTTAATGCTCTCTTCATTTCCTATCAGCTGGTTGATGCTCTGCCTCTTGGCCTATTGTTGGCTTTATAATCCTGTTTACAGTACTCAAACAGAAAGCTCTTGAATTAAAGGTGTGGGATAGGCCGGAGTTACACCAGAAATAGACACAATTTTATTTCCAGTAAATAATGCAATCTCGGTGTTCACAGAGTGATCAAATATCCTGCAAAATTTCCCTAGTTTTATCTAAATAAAAAGGAAGGTATTTTTAGCTCTAACACAGTAAAGCTATTTACAATAATGAAGCTACTCCGGGCCGAGCTTTTCACACTGTCCAGCTAAGTTGTATTTGGCAGTCCAAGGATTAAGTAGCTTTGAGTTCAAGGTTCTGTAAAATGTTTGTATCATGTAGTAAGAGGCACGGGCAAGCCGCGGTCCTGGCCACCCGGCTCCTGACACCCGGCTAGCTTATACCCGAAATAATTACACAGAAACTGTATTCATTTAATTACTGCCTGGCCCATTAGTTCTAGCCTCTTCTTTTCCAACTCTCACATCTTAAACTAACCCATTTCTATTAATCTGTGCTTACCATGAGATTGTAGCTTACCGGGAAAGATTCAGCATGTCTGACTCTGGTGATTTCATGGTGGCTCTCTCTGCCTGCTTTCTCTCTCCCAGCATTCTGTTCTCTTTACCCCGCCTACCTGATTTCTGCCATATCAAAAGGCCAAGGCAGTCTCTTTATTCAACCAATGAAAGCAACACACAAACAGAAGGACCTCCTACACCAGTATCAGTCTGATCTGAACTCAAGATGTAAATGTACTGAGCAGATTGTAATCTGAAGCTGAATTTTGGGGTCACTGCTCTGGGACTCCAAGTTGGGATTTCATGCCTGCCTGTTGGTGGTAGATGATAGCACTTGGCCAAATTCCTCTTTTGCAGGTGGGGGGGGATATTTTCTCTTGATGATCTGTCTTTTTTTTTTTTTTAGATGTTTTGCTTGTCCAGTGGTCACTGGATTCTGAATTCTTCAGTCAGATGTTTTTATTTTCCTGGAAAGATAAAATCAAAACCCTACCTGAACCCAAACTTTGGGGGTTCCTTTTTTGCATGTTTTACCTTTTTTGGCAAAAGATTTATAATTCAATTAAAAACATCTTTTGAAATTTTGAAACCAAATATACCTTAGTATATATGGATAGTTTATATGGATAGAGTATATATATATATTCTCTTCACATATAAATTCGATATTTGAGTGTACTTATTTTTAGATCACAAGGGCATGCACTTTGAATTTCAGCCTGAATTTTGCAAGTATGTTTTAAATTTAAATCATTGTAATTCTTATGAGCCTGCTTCTCCTTTGCAAGTGCTGAGATTAAGGGTATGAACCAATACCTGGCTATGGGTTCCTTATAACTGTCTTGCTCAAATATTTTATGTTAGCTCCAAATATTCTAACTCTTAGAGATTTAGAAAACAAGTTTGAAAGTAGTAACCCTTTGAATTTACTTGAAATATTTTAAATCTCTTAACTGTGTTTTTAATACCAAACAACAAAAATATTCTTTTTATTTAAGAAGAAAACTCAAAAGCTGATGTCCAAGAGGATATGGACCATGCCACAATCTACAGTAATATGTAACAAAACAGTTCTAATATGTAACAAAAACATGTGGTTTAAGAAATCCATTTTTCATTTCATACCAGTAAGGCTATTGTGCCTTTGATTAAATTATAATTCAAAACAATGGATCATATTGTAGTTTTATTTTTTCATGTCTGATTAAATGAAAGGCATTTGTTAGTCTTTGTAGGTTAGTTCGGATTGAATGACCAAGCTGTCTGATAAACTATCACCTCTCCTAATTCAGGAGGTCTCTCCTATTTGAATCTAATTCTTAGCAATCTTAATGGTATCTGTCCCTTTTCTTCTCCTATGGAAACAAAGACAAAATGTCTTCCCCTATGTAACATATATCACCATTGCTATTCTGTGGTATACGCATCTTTAAAATATACAGACTGATTTAATTCAGCAGTTTTTTTCTACTATCCAATGTCTTTGCGGCCATAGCTCCTCTCTCATTAGCACTAAAAATTTAAAGCACTGTGTAATCTATCTCTGGGGGGTCTTTATCTCCCCTTTCTGCTTGTTAAACATATTTTTTTAAATGTGATTAGATCTTTCTATAATTGCTTGCCCTGTAGGATTATGTGGTATACCTATATATTATTAAGTTGTAATTTGCAAAATACTGCTTTGTTTTAGTAAATAAGCTGAAGCATTGTCAGGCTTAATTGGTATAGATATCCCCATAATAGCCATAACTTCTAATAAATGTGTAATTACAGAATAACCCTTTTCAGAATTTAAAGCAGTTGCTCGTGAAATCCTAAATATGTATCTATGGTATGGTGCACATACTTTAATTTTCCGAACTCTGCAAAATGAAACACAACCATTTGCCACATTTCTTTTTGGGAGTACCTTTAGGCTTTCTTTCTACATGTATTAGAGTTTGGTTATTAAAAAAAAAATCAAGTGTGACTTTTTTTATGATTTCCTTGGCTAGTTACCAAGTGATAGAAAAACCTTTCTTCGAACCCTTGCTGTTAACATGGTGTTTCTTATGAAATTCTGAGGCTTCTAGCACATTTCCTACCAATAGCTGATCAATTTCATCATTACCTTGTTCTAGACAGCCTGGTAGACCCATGTGGGATCTGATACATGTTATATACAATGAATAATTATTCTGATTACTTGTTGTAGTTGAAGAAATAGTGAAACTAATTTTAAACAATCCAGAATGAGTTTAGTGGTTTCAGTATGTAAAACAATGCTTTCTGCATATTGAGAATCAGTAACTAAATTAAGAGATTCATATAAATCTAATAATGCCATAAGAATGGACTGCAGTTCTGAACTTTTAACTGAATCATAAAGACTTTGAACTGATTTTCTTTCTTACTTGTAATCTACCTTTCTTGATTTATTTGCCTCAGAATAGAATGTGGGAGCTCTAGAAATTGGTGTCCCTTTTACTATATGAGGAAGAATCCAATAAATTCTTTTTATAAACCAATGTCTGTTGCTTTTTGGATATTTCTTGTTAATCTCGCCCCCAGAATTGCTGCAAATGCTTTGCCAATGTTCATTTTCTACCCATAATGAGGCAATTTCAGCATTAGTAAAATGTATACAATTTTACTAATGTATACAATTTTTCTAAGGTATCAGCTTATTCCTGTTAATTGACAAAGCCTTTTTTTACTTTCAGAATCAATTTAGAATCTTTTTCTACATGTGTCCTTAATTTTTTCTCTGTGTAGTAAAAAATCCATTCTAAGATATTATCTTCTCTGCATAAAAATTCCTGTGGAGGAAAGAATAGAAGGCAAAATAATTAAAACATAATCAAGCTTTGGATCCAAGTGATCCATGTGTGCATCCTATAATTTCTTTTCTACAAGAGCTAATTCTCTCTAATTATTAGCATTAGCTGATAATATTCCTGGACTATTTAATTTCTTATCATTTTGTAAGGTTTGAAATAAATTATTTAGATCTTGAACAATTAAACCTATTGTTGGCATATCTAGTTAATGTCTCCCAATATTTTTGAAAGGCATTAAGAGACTATAATTGGTCTCGCCTAATTTGTACTTTCTGTGGTTGAATTATCTATAAATTCATCTTATATCCTCAATAATTGATGGGATCTCCTCTTTGCACTTTTTCTGGAGCAATTTGTAATCCCTAGAAAGTCAAAATTCTCTTTACTTCATCAAACATTTTTCTAAGGTATCAGAATCTGAATCAGCCAGCAAGATATCAATATATCTAAATTTCAGATTGAGGGAATTTTTCATAAATTATTTTAATGGCTGTTGTACAAATATTGACACAAGGGGGAGCTGTTTAACCTCTTGACAAGTTGAGCATCACTGTAAGTAGACACTGGGAATGCAAATTTTCTTTATCCTGTTCTTTAAGCTGTTCTTTATCCTGTTTCTTTATACTGTATAGTTTTTTTAAAAAAAAAAAGCAGTCTTTTAAATCATTAAATCAGTCACTATAATAGACCATCCCTTAGATAATAAAGAAGGTAAATTCCAAACTGTGAAGAGTCCTTTGGCTACGTCACATTATTTATGACTTTTTAATCTATTAAAATTTTTCACTTTCCAGATATATTTTTTATAACAAGGATGGGATAATTCCAAGGACTGGTGGAATTTTCAATATGTTGAGCATTTAGCTGCTCTTGCACCAGCTGTTCTAGTGCCAGTAATTTTTCTGATGTCAAAGATCATAGTTCCACCCACACAGATTTGTTCTTTAACCATTTTAAAGGTAGGGCAGTTGGTACTTTTGAAAGGCCAACAGCTATTGTGTCCCATTTATGTACAATGGTCTGTGACTCTTCTTGATAATAACTTTCAACATTTTTCTCAGATGCATCTTTTATGGCTTGTTTATGAGACTGGAGAACTATTAATCTGTGTTTTCTATTACTTCAGCAAATCACTATTCCTTAAATTCATTGCTCTATTAGCCACACTGGGGTTTAATTTTCCTATTTGTCTTTCTTTCCCTATGTTCTTGACCCATCTTGCACTTTTTTTTTTACCTGAGATAAAGTTCCAATCCATAGAAGTTGAATATTTACCTCCCAAAGAGGCCAATTGGGATGTCAAAATTTTGGTGAAATTATTGTTACATATGCTTCTATGTCTAGTATACCTTCAATTTCAACAGCACTTAATTTTAGTTTTTGTTTCGATCTCTGATCATTTATAGCAGTTTGCCAAAATACTTGTTTTCTGATCTCTCTTGAATTTTTTATCTTGAAGCTATTCTGTCCTTGATTGCAGCCAAAGCAGTGTCGTGTTTTTAAAAGTCATTAAACCATTTAATTGTCCTGTGGATGAGTTTCTCTAATGCAGACAGTGAATGATTGAGTCAAATTTGATATTGGGGCCTGTAGGAGGCCCCTTAGGGCATTGCCCAATGGCAAAGGATTATTTTGCCTGTCCCTTGTTGATCTGAATTCATTAGTCCAGTGATGACCTTTGCCATACCTTCTGCATATACCAGAAGGCTAGGACCTTATGTTTGGATTATCTCTAGAAAAATCATTGTTTCTAGAATGTCTTGCCTACAACCCCTTTTCAAATAACCTTTCTTACTACAATTAAGACATTTGACATTTTGACTTTATTAAAACTTTTAGAAATTACTTCTCATCAGAGTAACATCATAAATGTGAGATCTAAAATCAGCCATATTTCTAATCCATTCATCTAATGGTGCTGATCTTGCCTTTAAAAGCCTAATCACCCTTTCGCATTCTGAAGTAACATTTCCAAATGCCAAAGATTCAATTAATATTTTTCTGACTTCTGGATCTTATATTATTATATTCACACCTTAAGTCAAACTTTGCAAAAAAAAAAATCAGTAAAGGCTTCTTTCGGGCCTTACATAATCTTAGTGAATGATTCAGACCTGTTTCCTGATGCTTCAACCTTGTCCCAAACATTGAAAGCTGCTAAATGGCATGGCACCAAGGCAGGATCATAAAATTCAATGTGCCTTTGTGGCTCAGCATATTGACCTTTACCTAGAAGCTTATGTTAGAAAATATTAATACCCCCAGCCCTATTTTGTTGTTCTCTGGCCCTGGATTCCTCTTTCTACCGTGTTCACCATTGTAATAAGGACCAGCTTCCAATATTGATCACTATTGCCAAATTTTTCCAGGCTTGGGGGATAATTATTTTCTAAGTTGTCCATGAATTTATTATCTGCTTCACATCGGGTGAATGCACACTACACGAAAAGGCTGTTTCTTAAACCTCCTCAAATCTAGCATTGCTATAGAATTCCATTTAACTTCTTGATGGCCTTGGGGATGATACTACACTGGTAGTTCTTTAAAGTAACTGGATAAACTAAGTTTGATTTTCTGACAACCGTGAACTACACTCTTCACTTTCATTATACAGTGGTGCAGTAGGTTCTTGTCTAAATTGCTCTTTCTCTGTCTGAGCATTTTTCTTATTTTCATTTATAAGTCCCTCTAAGGTTTGTATTTTATCGATCCACTTTTCATATTTGGCACAAAAAACTACTATGTCTATTAATGATAAATTGTGAATTATCAAACTGGTAGTAACTGATAATATGTGAATCTCAGTTAAGTCATTTATCTTTTCCCTTTCTACTTCTGTTTTCAAGCCACATAAAGTAACATTATACAGTATTATGATACTTCCCGTCTTTAATATAGGGAAGATTTTTCCTTTTATGTATTAATACTGCATAACTCTCTCCTTGAGGACTTCCAAAATCTTACCAAATCTGATGTCTTCTCAGCTTGTTTGCAGCTGGAATGATTTCTCTGTCCATGTTGTTGTACCCCACATACATTGGGAACCAATGTTGTTTTTAACTAAATCTCAATGTCTGATTTACCAGTAAAGACTCAGGAGCCAGATGCTGGATTGAAAGCCTACTATCTCAGAAAGGCCGAAAAAGTACCTATCTGTCCTGCTTCCTCTACTGATGTCACAGAAAAAGACCTTTCTTCTACACCATCTCAAACAATAAAACCTTAGACTCAGTGTTCCTCCTTTCTACTTCCTGTTTGTCTATCTATTGGCTGACTCCTTACTCTCTATGGTTTGATCCTGTCTTCACTTCCTGTCAACTGGTTGGTTGCTCTGCCTCTTGACCTATGGTTGACTTTATTTAATCCTGTTTACAATATTCAAGAAGAAAGCTCTTGGATAAAAGGTGTGTGCTAGACCTGAGCCACATCACAACTAGAAACAGGTTTTTCCAATACGTAATGCAATCTCAGGGTTCACCTGGTGTGATCCAATATCCTGCAACATGTCTGAAACCAGACTTTTGCTTAATAGATATGTTACCTTCATAAATTACATGGTGAATGTTTTTCCTCACTTAGTTTTTGACAACTAACCCCAATGTAGCAAGTTATATACAGTATTTTGAATATCATACTCATATTAATCCTTTAAACTTCTCAATGACTTCTGGTTTTATCTTGTCCAAAAGTCAGTACTAATATTTTTGAAAATCATATGATAGGAGATTTCCTTTAAGACAATTGCCTTAATTAAACATCCCAGCATAGCTTTGTACTTTTGTGTTTAGACTAACACCAAATCTGCAGTAAACCACAGAAAATAAACACATCTAGTTTCAGTCAAATCAAAACCACAGGATTTCCCAATAGATCAGAGTGTGTGATAAAATATCTGATCAGACAAACTTATGAGATTCTCAGAGTTGTATATCTGCTCTTCTAATATAATGTAATAAACAATAATTAAAATATTTTAATGTTTAAAATATTACATAAAGCTTAAAATGTTACATTTTTTAGTATCAGTACTAGGTTGATGTTTAAAATGGGTTCAAAATCTAATATCAAAATTTAGAATATATTATCTTAACAGAACCAGTTCACAACAGCTTACACTGGAAGAGAAATTTTAATTAGAATTAAAGGGACCATCTCTATTTTTAGCTATTTAGAAAATATTTTAAGTAACTGTAAAGCTTTCTTTTCATTAAAGTCTTGATTGGAATATAAAAATGCAGTGGGGGAGAAAATATGTATCAAGTTCTCTGTTTGAAATACCTGATCTATGATTTTACAGAAAGAAGAGATCCTTGTCACTGAACCAACACATTACTTCGTACACAGAATTATGAGCACTTCATCCTACAACCAAGAAGATCTCCTTTCTGGGTACATAAAACTTAATGCAGAACAAGTCTAGAAGTTTGAGATAGAAAATGGGTCTGGTAGTAAGTCTGTCGTTAAGCAGGTGTCCAGAATCAGATCCTTCTCACTTCTGATTCTAGTCTCTTGACTCTGTCTCGGGTGTTCTCTTCCCATGCCACTCTATATTTCTCACTTCTGATTCTAGTCTCTTGACTGTCTCGGGTTTCCTCTTCCCATGCCATGCTATATTTCTAGTTACCACGCCTCCACATGTTTTCCAGATGCTTGCTCTCTGGGACAAATATCAAGGATCAGGCAGTGGCTAATGTGATATGGTGTTGCTGTTGCTTGTGGGTATTGTTATTACCTGAAGGATGGCCATAGAGTCAGCAAAAGAAAGTGTGCTGTCAGCATAGAAAGATTGCTGCTCTGCTCTATTAAGTAAGCTAAAGGTATATAGCTCTGCTCTACAAGAAGGATCTGAGGAAGACATGGAAAAAGGTTTAGTCAGAGTGTTCAGAGGTTAATTTTATGAGCACAAACTAGCTATTAATATAAAAACACAAAACTTAAAGTATAAGTTATTAAATATATTTAGAAGTATACTGTATTGTGACGGTATGATTAATGTCAATTCAGAATGAAAAATCAATACAAGGAATGAAAAATACATGTACATTTCTGTGTGTGTGAGTGTATATATCTGTTTGTGTGTATGGTCTATTTGCAATGTTTACATACATATATGTGTGTAAGTGTATGTGGTGTGTTTTATGTGTGTGGTGTGTATAATTTATATTTATATATGCATGAGGTCAATATCTAAACCACTCCACATACTTCAAAATAAAACAAAAAAAAACATATTTGAACAGAAAATTCCTCTGAAAGGACACAGAGAACAGCACCTGGAAAGTACTGCCCAGCATTAGTCACTGAGGAAATGTAAATCAAATCACAGAAGATGCCAGTCTGAAACCATGACAGTCACTGAAAGGAAAGAGGTGGGGAAAGAGAACAGAAGAAGGAAAAGAAAATAAGTATTAAGAATAGAGAGAAACTGAAGCCTTTACTCAGTGATACTAAAATTATAAAATTGTGAAAATCAGTGTGGACCTTTTCTAAAGAACTTAACATAGAATTATCATGTGATTCAGCAATTCTGAATATATCCCACAAGGAACTGAGAGCAGGCACTGCCACAGATATTAGTGAGCATGCGTCAGTACCAGCATGATTCGCAGAAGACCAATGAGAAAGGCAACCTTAATCATTGGTTTCAGTGGATGAGTTCAAGAGAAAAAGTGTCTTAATCTTTTAAATATTATCTACTATTTAAAGAAAATCCTCACATACTAAAATATGGACGACAATGAATTAATTAGAATAAGTCACAAAATGGCAAATACAATTTTGACTCTACTTATCTGGAGTATCCAAAATCCTAAAGATATCAAGTAAAACAGCAATTTTATGGAGGAAAAGAAAAGAAATGGGTGCTAGCGTTTAAGCACAAAACATGTCGAGAGGTGGGAGTGATGTTTGCACAGCCCTGTAAATGCGCTCAATGACAGAAAGCTGTGCACTGCAACTACCTAGTGTTGTAAATTTTATGTATATTTAGTAATAAATTTATAAGTGGGGAAAATCAATTTATAGATCATTCTCCATTTTGAGTTTTAGCATTATGCTATCCCAGGTGTGCTTCCAAATGGAGAATGGCAGATTGTTGTTAACTAGTAGCTTCTTCATTTGTTAAACAAACAAATTAAAAATTGTTCTTTTTATTTTATTTTAGTGAAGCAGAAGAGTTTAAACCAGATCCGGAAACTACTATGTTAGAAGGTTGGATATTTTTCTTAACTTTTAGAAATTGATAAAAACGTAACTTTTTTGACTATTGTGATAACTTAATTATTTCCTACTTGGAAAATGATTGTCACTGAATTTGAAAGTGATACTAGTTTACTTTTCCATTAAGCATGTCTACTTTTAGGATGTGATCCATTATCATTTCTTCCAACTGTTAAAATAAGCTAAATGCTTTTTGTCTTACAAGAATTTAGCCTGATATGTAAATTTACATTGACCATTCTCCTGTGAATAAAGAAGCATGTGTTGCTATGCTAATTTATATCTGGACTAGGACTGGAATTAGTTAGCTCATCAAAAAAGACATGCTTTCCTTGTATTAGAGCTTACCCCTACTACGATGCAAAAGGCCTTTTAAAGACTAAATAGAGTTGTTCATATTAAATTTTGGCTGGCATGCACTGTTTTTAAATATCAGTTTATATGAACTGATTGCCACATTTTAAGGAAGTTTTAGTACAATATTTGTTCAGAACTCAGGAAGTAAAAAGTATACAATATATAGAAGAGGTATAGGGTCATTTTCAGTAAAGCATGACCTTGTATTTCAAGCCACAAGTTTATCCTAACTACTGCTCTGCAACCCATTCAAGAAACCACCTTCTGTCAACTTAGATCTCAAAATAATTTTCACTGCTGTTGGCAGTGATTCTGTCTGAACAGCAGCACCGTATCATAATGTGTGTATAACGGTAATCGCCAGTGAGATTCCTGAGTTACAACTCATGGGTTTTAAGATCCAGCCAGGAACTACTTACTGCAAATTCTTTTATTTTTCAGTGATATTGTCGCTGACCAAGTCATTTATTCATTCATTCATCTTAAGATTCATCAAAAAGTTCTTTTGTTGTTGTTGTTATAATATTCTATGTGTAAACAATGCTGACAAAGTTTGTCCTTATGGAATTTACATGTTAACTTGAGTTGAAAAATCCAATGATCAAAATATAAGATAAATCCAGAGATTAAGTCCCTTCCAATTTTACTAATGACATAATTTCAAGACATTGCAATGTTTACAAGACCTTAGTTCATGCTACCCCAATTGCCTTTCGTAACTCTTCCTCTGTTTTCCTTGGGCCTTCCTCTGCTCCATCAAACTCTGATTCCTGACCTCTTTGTTGTCCTTTAACCCTACAGAGCCGGTCACTTGCCAATATTTTTGGAATTTTCTTTCCCCTTAGTCTGCCTTATTTCCCCCTCAGCTGTAGAATTTTTTCACTTCACTTTCCCAGAGCCATCTCTTTAGATCACAGTGCCTGAAACTGAAATTAATTGCCTTCTGTGACCTTACTTAGGCCACAGCTTTGCTTGCTTTTTCTCTCCTTCAGCTGGCTAAAAGGCTGTGTATTTTAATTATTTGATCTTGACTGCTTTGTATCAAATGCAAGCTTGCTGAATTGATGTCCACTGGAGCCTAAAACAGCATATTGGCCTATAGACGTTGACGAGATTGAGTGACAAAGCTTTGTAAGAAGCTGCAGGAATGGGGAGGAAGCATGTAAAAACAGTTTGAGTTATGAGATTAAGGTGTTCGTTAGATATTTAAGCTGAAATGACATGTGAGTCACTGGATTTTTCAGTATATATTTCAATGGAGTTTATGAACATCCTTATTCCTAGTTTCATAAAATATAAAACAAAATTTCAAGTAACTATGAATAGCTGAGTCACTTAAATAATTGGAACTTTTATATACCTCTTAATCGAAACAGCATTCTTATCAGTCCTGGAAGTCCAAAACCTATGTACTCTAGAAACACAAAAAAAATTGTGTTTATAATTTGTGCCCTCTTATTGCACCCAAATATTCTCAATCATTTCAAAGAAAAAGTCAGAAGTCAGTTCAGTCATGTGAAATATAAAGTAAAATCAGATTTTTTAGGAATTAATTAATTAGTAATTAATTAATCATGGAGTTACTAATTTTTCTGATATCTCAATCATTCTTATTTACTTGAAGTTTTTCTTTTACTCTTTTGCCAGAATCTATACTGACTCCAAAAGATAATTTATAATATTCACTTGTGATGGCTTTTAATGACTTCATATGTATGGTGTACTTCATACTTGAATGTGCTGTGATTCCTGTTGCTGTATCATGTCTTCTATGTTATAATCAAAGTAAATAGTCTCATTTCCATTTTATGTATAAAGAAACTGAGTCAGAACGGTTACATTTAATTTGTCGCCCAGATCCAAGCAATGCAATTAGACTCTTCAGAGGTCTTCTACTGGCAGATTAGTTGTCCTACTAATCACGGGTCTCTGAGAAACTTTGCTGGTAAACTTACTGCCGCTTCCTTGTGTTTCAGTGATGCATTCAACTCTCTTGAAATCTCAGGCAACCTTTTGATCTAAAGGGATTCCATTAGGTTTTGTCTGAGTATTAGCTCAAAGATGCCCTGCTTTAGAACATCATAACTTTCTTATTTCTGCTGATACAGAGTCTTACCATGTAGTTCTGGTTAAATTGGAACTTGATATAGAGACCAGGCTGGCCTTGAACTCGTAGATATCAGACTGCCTCTGCTGGGATTAAAAGTGTGTGTCACCATGTCTGACTCACTTACCTTGCTGTAATTAGATAAATATAAAGTATGTTAAGTTTAAAGGCCCTTAGAAACGATGCTTAAGGTAATCTCTGTTTTATAGGTTAAAAACAAACAGGGATTGAGTGGCTTTTCCATGGGTGTGTAGCTACTGCAGCACAGAGCTTGCTTTTCCTGACACATAACACTCAGCTTTCAGGATTTCCAAATGAAAGGAAAATACACCTTCTAACATTCTAGGGTTCTTATTTGTTTCAAATTTGTTCCAACTGTCTAGCCATTAAAATAATAATAGCTCAGTATTCCTATGTTATATTATTTGAGGTAAAAATATTGGATTTGTATGAACAAATATATGTTTGTATGTGTTTATGAATGTATGTATGTGCATATTAATTTGTATCTATGAATGTATGTATGTGTCTATGAATGTGTGACTATGTACGTATGTGTATATGTAAGAAAAAGTATTTTCCTGCCTTTTACAGAACATACTCAGGAGCCACAAGCAGGGGCCTCAGGCAGTGTTCAGGTAAATATTTTTCAATAGCCTCTGATTTCTCTACACTTGGGTTCAGTTGTAAAATAGCTCAATATTCAAATTCTATCAATGTCTGAGTAGCATTATTGAGGAACATTAGGAAACATGGCACTATTCAAATCACTTCACAATCAAATTTCCCCATCTGAATGAAACCTGTCCATAATATCTGAAAATATACCTTCATGAAAGATATTGATCCTTTGATTTTGTCAGAATTCATTGTTTGGGGGAGCATAATAAGCCACTGATTCTCAACATTAGCTGCAATTCCATTCATAGCTTCTTCTGATTCTGAAGAAAAGTATAATGGGGTGAGTTCCTTGATTCTGCCCAGGGCTAAGGGTCCAGTGCTGATTTGATAGATGGAGACAGGATAGACAGAGCAACTTCAAAGATGAGTCAATGAATGTCTAATTTCACCCATGTTTCCATGTTCCTGCAGACTGGTTCTTCACATACAGCTAACTACTACATGGTGTGGACTGAGGAATGTTCCTCTGCCTCAACCCTTTTAATAGATCCTGCTGTATCTTTTCTTTGTTTTGTTCTTTTTCATGGTGTCTTCTTGGTTTATTTTAATCCAGTTTAATAATTTCCCCCACATACATGATTACAGAATTACAAATTCACCAGCAACTCACCAGCTTTACAGTATAGTACAAATTTCAGACCCAATCCATAAAATCCTATATCATGCTTAAAGATATTTTCATCAACTTTCCAAAGATGCCAGTTACTTCTACACTCAACCTCATCTTTTTTATGAACGTGAGCATCTATTTAACAATCTTTAACCTCATTTGATTCATACCATGAAGAAAATGAAATTGTAGGTCAATGAAAGAGAGGTTCTGGAGTTATAGTCTGGGAATCATTAACATTCTTAGGCTAATGCTAAACTCCTAGCAAGTCTACACCCTTCCACTGTTGTACTTCCTTGTTTGTTACCTTTTCAATGCCCAAACTTTTGTGAAAATTGCATCTAAAGAAAGATGAGTGAGCAACCTTCACACTCACATAGTCACCAGTTGATTGCAACTGAAAGCTGTGGGCAATACTGAGAATCTGAAAATAAACAGTAGAAATTTTGGTTGGGAAGTCAAATTTCAAAGAGAAGTCAATACCATTTCTTAAATTTTCTTTCACTATTTCCTGGCACAACATTGAAACTTCATAGAAAGGAAAGAGAGAATGAAGTTCACTTAGAAGGCCTTGATACTTAACCTGTGGGAGTAGAAAATGGATTGTTTTTCCTGGTACCATAGCAGGTGTCAGTCATGAAGATAAGATGCCTCCTAAACTTTCCAGAGGACATAGAGCTTCGAAGCTGGTTAAAACTATGGGATGGACCTGTTGTTTTGTTTCTGTTCTTTGTTTATGGTATTGAACAATGGAAGTAGATACAATCTTGAAGAGTATGAAACATAACATACAAGAAGACTAGAGCCCTAGGGCATTTTCACCAGATGATTAAAGGGGGAGGGTCTGTTAAGAGTCAAAAGCTAGCCTGGCAGTGGTGACGCACACCTTTAATCCCACCACTCGGGTGGGAGGCAGAGACAGACGGATCCCGTGAGTGTGAGGCCAGACTGGTCTACAGAGCTAGTTCCAAGACAGTCTCCAAAGCTACAGAGAAACCCTGTCTCGAAACATACAGAGACTCAGCAAGGCAATACCCACATGTCTGTCTGAAGTTTCTCTTGAGCACTTGAAGTTACACAAAGATTTTGAGAACTTGAGTCTTGGCAGTGGCTGCATCTAGCCTTTAGGGACAGTTACTTCTCTTTATTCAGAGAAATGGCACGAGTCTCCAGAATAACACAAGTATCAGGAATGTTCCTAGAAATACCAAAACAAGTGACTCTATTGTTTCAGAACATGTAAATTGCTAAACTTTCCACAGAGAAAATTGAGAGTTGCGAAATGAAGCATTTTAGCTTCTCCCTTATCATTTTTCCTTTTCTCAGAAACATGTTTGCAATGCATTGCAATTGACGCAAAGGAAGAGGTAGGCAAATGACATTTTACAAGAGTCAGGAGAGCGCAGCCTTCGGTTGCCATGAGGTTATAGCCAAGGCCATCACCACCGCAAAGGCAAATCCTCACCATTGCAAAGGCACATCCTCACCACCGCAGAGGCACATCCTCACCACCGCAAAGGCACATCCTCACCACCGCAAAGGCACATCGTCACCACCGCAAAGGCACATCCTCACCACCGCAAACGCACATCCTCAGAGCTATAACTTTCAAGTGTACTTGCTTGAGCCTCAAAGAGGCTTATTTGAAGCAGAAGCACACAGATTTCACTTTCATGAATTGTACAATGGTTGATATTTATTTGGGTATTTCTTAGCATATGTAATCTTTACTATTCAAGGACTAAGTGTGTCAATTTGTCTCGGCAGTTTGTCACCATCTTTGAAGGATCAAAAAATACGGCCAGCAGTACACGTCCCTCAAAGGAAAACATTCCAGGTACAAACTACATACAGTAACTTTTAACTGCCAATGAAATTAAACTCTTATTAACTTTATTGTGAATGCAGACATTTTTATCATTGATCTTTCCAGGATGAGTAGCCCTTGTATTGGACATATTTAATGGGGTATTGATAGAATATTCATACTATTTGTATAAAAGTCTACAGTTTATTATATAAATTGTCTTTAAATTTGGATACCAAGGACCAACAGACGATCTAACTAACATTTGTTAGGCAACAGCCATTCATATGGTACTAAAGAATGAAATGGGAATAACTGGGGAAAACCATAATGAGTTCTCCAAGGTTACACAGCTGCTGAACTACATAGAGATCCAGGATTCTTAGGACCTATGGTCATTCATAAGTAGCATTGTTCACAAAAAGCATGGCTTCATGAACAAGATGGATGATGTAATAAAAGTGGAATAAGTACTGTGGCTCAGTGGAACTGGCAGGACCCATTGATCACTAGAATGCTAGATTCTTTGCAACTTTTAAGAGCTTTCTTTTTTTAAAAAAAAAGAGAGAAACCAAATATGTATATGTAAATAAAGATTGCTGACTTTTGAAAGTTATATATTGCGGTTAGGAAAATGTTAAGTTTTGACATCTCATGTGTTTTAAGTTCTATTACAAGTTATCATAAATTGAGATATTTGTTAAAAGACTCAGGTTAATATAAACTGATACAGAAAACTGAATGCAAATACTGACATTTTCATTATCTATACAGTCATATCTTACATGACAATGAATTATATCTATGGTCTTTTAAAAGGAAATTTACACAACATAGAGAAATTACAGCATTTGAAGATATTTCTTCTTGTACCTGATTACTCTATAATGGGACCCACATACCGAGCATTGAAATGTATCTCCATTTTCAACTCATTAGGCATTTTCAAATAGTTTTCAGGAGGGACAAGAAGTTGACTTTGCACACTTAATGGAGATACCTCAAGGTCAAGTGGATAATACACCATGAGAGAAACAATTACTGAACCATATTCTTAGCTTAGACTCATTTTACCCGTATCGTCTTAAGCAAGGTCTTTGACCTCACTGAAGTTCTTTGTGCATGAATGAACTTCAAACTCTACTACAGAGCTACAGTACTGAAAACAGCCTGGTACTGGCATAAGAACAGACAGGCGGACCACTCTGCCACCTGTCTGTTCTTATCCTCCTAAGGGGATGCCTAACAAGACAAGCGAAAACAGCGTGGCAGTGCTTGATCTTGCACAGATAAATTTGCAAATGCCAACTTCTTAATTCTAAATCATTGCTGTAAAGTGACGACTCCAATTATCTCTCAGCTCATTAATATCATCTTTTTTTACACAGAAACATCCAAGAACACTATTTCCAAGCAAGGGTCTAAAGTGCTGGCCAAGGTATCTTCAACTCTGTCAAAGGTGTTCTCCCGATCTAGCAGCAGTATTCCAAAATCCTCCTCACCACCTCACCAGGATAAGCACTAAAGTGTCTCCACTTGATAAAATTGCAATTCCCTATAAAATAAAATATTTAAATTAGAACATGCTGTCCAATTATTATAATACTTCAACTTAAAATATATACTTTAGATAAAGGCTTGTATTTTAACAAAATTATTTTTTCATTATTTTACTTTTTAGATTATAATCACATCATTTCCCCCATCCCTTTTCTCCCTCCAAGCCCTCCCATACACTCCTTCTTGCTCTCTTTCAAATTCATGGTTTTTTATCAATTATTGTTACAAGAATATATGTTTATGAGTATACATATATATTCATACATATAACCTGTCCTTTCTATATAATGTTACTTGTATGCATCATTTCAGGGCTGACCACTTGATGTTGAATAACCAGTTGGTGTACTCTTTCCTGAGTAAGCCTGTATCTTCTGCTCTCAGCATCCCTTAGCTGCCTGTGGGTCCTTGTGAAGGGTGGAAACCTTGAGTGCTTCCTCCCACTCTGGCATGCCTACTGCTGTCGTCCCTATCAGCTTATGGTCAGTCATGCTGATGAAACTTCATGGGTGTAACACCTGAGATTACCAGGAGACACAGCCTCATAGTACATTTTCTGTTCCCTGGATATTACAATCTTTCTGCCCCTCTTCAACAGTGTTCCTTGAACCTTAGGGGTAGTAGTTGTTTTGTCAATGTTAGATTTGGTACTGATTTTAGCTAATACATAGAAACATTAATTTATATAAAAATATATATAATGTAGTACCATAATTGTCAATACATACACCTGCAGGTATAGATATGCATATATATATATAATAATGTCTAAATTGGGGTAAAACTATTTGTCTCTTAAAGAAACTATCATTTCTTATTTTAAACTTCAAAATTAAATTGAGTTATCTGTATGGCCATATGCCATATACACCATATATATCAATGACTTTCAGCCTAACAGTCCAATCTTAGAGAGAAGTCAAGGGCAGGAGCATAGAAACAGGAATTGTGGCAGAATCCATGGAGGAATGCTTCTTACTGGTTTGCTCCTCAGTTCCTTAACCTATGTTCTTACACAACCCAGGACCACCTGCCCAGCAGTGGCACTGTCTACAGTGATTTGTGACCATCCATATCAATCAATAATCAAATCAAGACTTGGCTACAGACAAATCTTGCAGCTACATCTTTTGCAATTAACATTCGCCTTCCCAGATATGTCTGGATTTGTGTTGACAAAGATTTACTGTCACAGATATTAAAAGTATTAACTAGGATTTTTTTAAATATTGATACTAATTTTAATAATAAGTAAAAGAAGGGATGGGGTAAATAAGGTATAAGGAAGCTATATGCAAAAACTATATGAATTCTTTAATCAATTAAAGGCAAATTGCTGGGCACTCCTGGGAGGGATTTTCATGGTCAGATTATTTGAAGAGGAAGAGGCACTCGAAAATGTAAGCAGCCCAGATAAAGCTTTGCTTTTGCCACTTGCCATTAACTACTCTGGCTGACAGACTCATCTGTCCCATCCTGGCCACTGCTACATTTGTTTTTTGACATTAGGACTCAGCTTCAGGCTTCTAATACGGACTAAAAATCAGGAACTTTCCTGGAATCTTCGAACCATTTTTTGAGGATCTTTTTTACGAATAGTCATCAAATTCATGGACTGGTGTTCTGAAGTATCTTTGCTGAACACAGCATAATGAAATTCAAAGTAACCAATAACAAAAAGTACTCTGGTAAATCCATAGAAACTAAACAAAATTCCCTTCAACAAGACTGAGCCAAACAGGAAATCAAAAATGGATTTTTAACATGCCTTGAGAAAATCAAAATATAATAAAACAGACCAGATAGGATTCAAAGAAAAAGCACTGAAGAGGAATATTAAATGGATAAATGTCACCACTGAAAATGAAGGGGCCGCCAGCCCTTCTCTCCAGCCCAGCTCGTGGGAGCTCCGTGACTCGGGGCTGAACTGGGCTCTATGAATGTGGGTAACAGTGGTGTGGCTTGGGCAGTTTGTGGGGGCAATGGCCCTAGAACCAGTATTTATCCCTCGTGCATGAACTGGCTTTTTGTGACCCATTTCCTATGGAGGAATACCTTGCTCAACCTACTACATACAGAGAGGAGGACCTTGGTCCTGTTTGGAGTGATGTGACAGACTTTGTTGATTCCCCCAAGGAGTCCTTACTCTCTGAGAAATGGACTGGGAGTGGGATGGGGAGAAGGTAGGAAGAGCAGGAGGAAGGGAGAGAGAGGGAACTGGGATTGGTTGTAAAATAAAAGAAGATTGTTTTAAAAAAATGAAGAAAAGGCTGAAAAAAATGACGGTTCATAAAAATAAGAACAAATAAATCCAAAAATAAGAAATGAAATTTGCTATCATGGTTAGCCATTGATATATAGGCAAAAATATAAATTTAATGATAAAAATTCCTAGTATAAACCCACCTGCTAAATTTTTTCAGTACATCAAACACAATTATTTAGGTACATGTGAAATAATACTTTCATTTAGAATTTTCTAGCCTTATAGAAATACTCTTTGTTTCTTTCAAAGAGTATGACACAACCATGTGGGCATGTGACTGTTTCTTAACCTTCAGACTCAAAGTTAAGATTTTAAATATACATTTCCTGGAAAAATAAATATCAGAAAAAGAAAATAATTTCTAATTCTATCACTAATACATATTAAATAGTCTATAAAGCCTTCACCAAATCATTTCAAATTGGATTGTATACCTCTAAACATAATGCTCCTAGGTTATGTTTCAAATAACCTGGGAGTCTGAGTTTAATTTTTAATAAAGTTTATTAAGTGATAAGTGCACTGCCTTGATGCTTATTATAGTACAATAATCAATATAGTTAGCTTCTGTATATGAAGATAATTAAACTTTCATTACATTTTACTGAAAGTAAGATTATTAATATTTAAACAAAATATTTTACATGAAAACAAAAGTATATTGTCAATAATTTATTTAATCTCAACTTCAACAATTTTGCAAGCACAAGCTATGATTTGAAAGCCTCTACTAATGATATTTTGGTAAATAAAGTATTTTAAAATCCTTTGACAAATTGAAGGCTAGTTCAGTGTGAGATGTTATGAGCCACATACCCTCATTCCATTTGGTCAGAAAAAATTCTATGATGTAAAAACCGAATGATTGAAAGATAAAACCTGCCAGTGTTAGCATAAACTAGTTATTAAAATGTTTACTTGTGAAGACAATTTGTATTGTCAGTTTGTAAAATTTTCACAGTTCTTTCTCCTCCTGACACTCTATAGTAAAAGGTCAACCACCACAGACAAAATGCCAAGTTGTAATTTTGGATGGAAAACTTTTACATAGTAGAACAAGGATTCCATTTGGACACTTTGCATTAACATATGTGTGTCACACACCCAGTAAGAACTGTAGAGAATGCAGTTGGATGTCTATTTAGAATAAATCTCATTTGGAGAAACAAATTCTTTCCACTACTGTTGTAATTACTGCTCTGTTCTCTCTCTCTCTCTCTCTCTCTCTCTCTCTCTCTCTCTCTCTCTCACACACACACACACACACACACACACACACACACATGCACAAGTCCATTCACACACATGTTCATATATAAAATGTTCCACTAATACTCTTTGGAAATTCTGCCCCTACCAAATGTTGCCATCCGGTAGGTCAAGAATAAATCATGTATGTGTAACATGATCTTCGATCCCACAGCTAGGGAGAAGCACTTTGGCTTTGTGACTACTCATTATGCTTTAGAAAACGTATTAAATTTTTCCACTGTTCTTTTAAAAGAAAAAAAGCACATAGTAATAGAAGACTAAATGCCAGTTTCAAATTATGTAGTCTGAGAATAACATCAGAAAGCCCCTATTTTTTTTACCCAAATCCCCCATGTGTATTATTAACTGAACCCTATCTCTCAACATTGTCCAAAATTCTTGGTATAAAATGATGTGACAGGTAATTTAATTGTCCTGAACTGTGACATGGAAGAACATGCATCTGTCTCATATAATTCACTATTTTATCATATACTGCTCAAAATATCATTAGCTGTTGCACAAGCAGGAAGATATCGTTGTGTATATTTTGTTTTACTCAAAAGCAGAAGCCAATAGCTGTGAACTTGATTTCAACAGTCTACATCAAAATTATATATCTAGATCATGAAGTACAGTCCAGTTAGCGCTCTTACCATGACTGTAAAATCCACAGACACAGAGAAAACATGGTTGAGACAGTAGTTTGTTATATAAGCCCAGATGGACTTTGATATTAGTGAAATCTTAGAAGACACAGACTCTTAAGATTCCCACAATAATGGTAGAGACAACTTTATGAATGAGCTCTTGGGCACTTAACATGCTCACTTCCATGTAGACTTCACATGCTCACTTCCATGTAGACTCCAAAAGCAGGTACTTTGTCTTTCCAGTCAAGACCATGTCTCCATCAATATTCTCACTTCTGTGTTACAAGTTAGTCATTTATCTTCATTTTTTTGGCCTATATCCATCCCTACTATACTTAAGGTTACCTCTTAGTCACACAAATACAGAATGGAGATTATGAAGGGTTAATAAACACAGAATGTTGAACAATGGGATCACAATGAGTTGAAAACAACATGGCTGTACGTTCAGAAAAGAAAGCAGATATTAATAAAAATTGTTAGGGTGTGTTCTAGTATAAACAAAACTACTCACAAATTTCCAAGGCTTAATTTAATTTAATTATCTGTCACACATACACAAAAAAATAGTAGGAGTTACAACTATTTTTTAAGAGGTCACTCAGGCATATGGTTAAAAGATGTTCATTTTCAACACATGAATTGTTCAGAATTATTATGGAAGTGGAAAGGAGACATGACAAATTGCTTTATCATGCTTTCCAAAATAATATGTAAGGACCCTTTCACTATCCCACCAGCCAGCTCCCAAATAATGACATGAAGACTTTTTATTAATTATAAATGCTTGGTCTATATCTAGGCTTGATTCCAACTAGCTTTTATAACTTAATACAACCAATTATATTAATCTGTGTTCTATTATATGGCATTAACTCTCTTGCATCTTGCACCTATATTTCCACTTTGTGTCTTCTGTCTTCTTCTGCCCCTTGATTCCTCCTCCTCTCCCGTTTCTCTTCCGCCTATTCCTCCTGCCTAGCTATTGGCCATTCAGCTTTTTATGATACAGCAATATATCCTCACACAATGTATAAATATCCTACAGCATCTCCCCCATTTTGTCTAAATAAAAAGGAAATGTATTAACACTAATATAGTAAAACTATACAATAAGAACAATTATCAGGTAAAAATTACATTCACAATGTTTAGTCTATATGTATTTGGCAAATTTGGAGAAAGTACTGTATTAGCTATCATACATTAGTGAGTTCAAAGTTTTATACCTAAATCATTTTCTATCATAACTTGTATTATCATATTAAAACTATCTTTTTAGATCTTACAAAATATTCTTAGATGAACAAGGTAAGCTTTTATGTTTCTTAACTTTTATAAACTTTATATATTTTTGTAAGGGCTTTTTTTAAAATTCGCTAACAAGAAATGCTGTAACTATAAATATCTGGTCTTCACACCATCAGAGACCTGGGAAAGATATAATATTTCCTGAGTAAACAGAAAGTTCAGAATAAGCAACTTCCAAAAGAATAGAAATGACTAAAATAAAGGGCAGCCTGGACAGTCACCTCCATTCCTCTGCAACATTTGGGCATTCATCTTCAGTCTGTAGGCCTAGAATATCTGACAGACATTTTTATAAACAGGAATTTTGAAGAACTCTGTTCCCCTGTCTTGGCAAAATTCAGCAGTCACCTTCTTTTGTGTCCTGCTTGTCCAATTTGGACAATTTGTATATTGTCAGCAGTCAAGGCAAGGTACATTTCCTGCCCAAATAACTGGCTTTGACACATAGACTCTATATGGAGGTTCTTCAATCTTTCTTTTTTGACATAAATTGGTGCTGCCAGAAGCAGACATGTCTCACTGTCATGAAAAGCCCTATGGTATTAAAGCATCTTAAATGTTATATTCTATGGGACTCTGAAGTCTTTGAAGATATCTGTCTACCTAAAATTTAACTTTGTTTTACCTTGAAAGCATAACTAACACGACCACAGATTTGATTATTATAGATGAATAGCTGCTAATAAACAATTCTTAATTATCTTAAACAGTTTATAATAATTGTCTTTAAGAATAAGCATTTTACATTACATTTTAAAATGAACTGTATAGGCACAACACATTAAACAGGAGTAGAAAAATATATACAGTGCACTAAAACAAAAATAACCTTTAATTTGTATAAATAAACATAAATATCTTAAACAAGAGTGGAAATGTAGATACAATATAACAAAAACAATTTGTATCAATTTAAATTTGTATCAATGTACAAAAACTCATACCAATGCAAAAATATTTAAGACTGTTCTTGTTTTGGTTTAAAGTAGATTCAATAATCTACCCTTTTTCCAATCATTTCTATATTACATCCTGTCTTTTTCCCACCAGAAAGTGATCTCTGAATCTAATCTCCTTTGCTCACATTTCTCCCTGACCATGACTAACAACAACTTACAACCAAAACTCCAAATGATGATAAACATTCATAATCCATTGAATGACCAAACATCATCTACCCAACTTCTTGGGAAAGTTAACATCATATTCCCTAGATTATTTCCTATTACCTGGGGATGATGGCATTTCTAGGGCACCCTGATAAAGTTGAAATAATGCTCAAGTCCTGGGAGAGCTAGTTGTATCTTTTGTTATCCAGTTTCTGTGTAATGGAAAAGTGCAGGGCTTATCTGAAGTCCTGGCTAGAGTACGTACATGGGTCTGTATTATTTCCTCTAAAAGCTTTAAAGCTATTCTGGATGCAAAATTTTGAGGAAACTGAAACAAAGTGATTTTGAGAATGGATCACCTGGGCTACTTGTTTTGATTGGAATCTGGTCCTTTTTTCTGAAAATACACAAACTTTAAAGGTAACATATATATCTGCATTAACACAAGTGTAAGTGTGTGGTGTGTGCAAGTCAGTTAAAGATATTTTTTTGTTATATATTTGATCTCTGGTAAAAGGCATCTATCAACTTAATAAGTCCATTTGTGCTACAGAACCAAACTGTAATATAAATCTCTATCTGTCCATATGAAAGGATGACATGCAATAATAAGTCATAAGGACACTGTAGCCAACAAGATTTATTATGTCCCATCTAGTCTCAGAGCTGTTCCCATGTCAAGGGATCACCATATGCCTCACATGTTCTGCAGTCTTTCTAGGCTTTTCCCCTCATATCTGCAACCATGATCCTCAAAAGAGGTCTCTCTCAATCAAATCTAATCTTTACAAATTTTGAAGAGATCCATAGCTTTTTGTTTCCTATGGAAGCAAAGGCATAACCTCTTCCCAATACAGCACATTTCCTGACTTCCATTCTGAAGTTAAGACATATTTAAAATGTATAGTCTGGTTCATTTCAGCAGTTTTTCCCCACAATCCAATATCTCTCAGCAGCTGCTTTTTTTGTTAATTAGCACTTACATTTACAAAGTCAAGAAAGCACTATACAGTATTCAGACACCCTATGTATTTCCCATCCTTATGCGACCTATTCTTTTTATATTACTTTACTCTTTTTTATATTACTTTATTATTTTATACTATTTGTTTTTCTATGACTTCCATTTTTCAGCATCTAAGTACATTTTAAGCATACAAAATCTGTTCAGAGGTTTTCTTGTCCTGGTCCTGACTTTTTGTGCATCTACAGTGTTTTCTGACCAAGGGAACCTGTAGATGGATGCTATTAAAGTAGTCCCATACTAGATGAGAATTAAGATACCAAGTGGGGTGGTATCTTAAAGGCTATTGACTGAAGGAGTTACCCTGGTACCTCCCCCTTTTGTCTAAATAAGATAGTTCTAAGCCTAATACAAAACTATATACAATGAAAACAAAATCAAGTATAAAAATTAGAATTATTATGAGCATAAACTATATCAAACAACAAACATATACTAAATGTTTCAATGATTATCCTACCTTAAGGAGTCTTAGTCTTGTATTAGAAATGACTTGAGCAAGTCAAGAGAAGAAAGTAACTATGACTATCTAGTTTTCAACCCCATCAAAGACCTGAGAAAGGAAATAATATTACTTGAGAAAACAGGAAGTGCAATCAAGCAACTTCCAAAATGTGCAATAAATGACAGAGACAACTGGCTACCTGGGAAATCACCTAAAGTCTCATTTGCAATGTAGGAGCACCCAACTTTGGCTAAGGCCTACAGTAACTGACAGACCATTTTCAGAGGCAGGAAAATTTTCAAAACCATCTTATTCCGTCTTGGCAAAGTTTGGTAGTCTTTTATCTTGTATCCTCCTTGTTCTGACTAGATACCATGCATTTTGTCAGTGGTTGAGGAATGGGCAGTTCCTTGCCCAAAGGCTAGTTTTGTCAAGAAGAAAACAAGCATCCAACATTCTCTTGGGAATAGATTGGTGCTGCCAGGAGCAATTGTGTCTGACATCAACAGAACCCTAAGTTATTTAAATGCCATATTCTACAGCTCTTTAAAGTGGTTGAAGGTTACCTATCTATGTGGAATACAATTTCTATGTATCTAAAGAACCTAATTAGTCTAACTATAAGTGTGACAAACATGGGTGACTATTGACCTATAACTCTTAACACCTATTAGCTTAAAGACTAAGACTAAATATATATATATAAAATCTTTAAATAACTGTGCAGCAAATGAGGACAATGACCTCAAAATGTAAACAATATATAAGTATTTTGATCAGGGGTAGAAATGTATAGTGCAATATGATAAATACATCCTAAAATTGTATCAATATACAAAATGTCTTAAGCAGAGGTAGAAGCATGCATGCATGCATACAATATGACAAAAATAACTTTGCCTAGATGTACAAATATTGTAAAAAGAAATAGGACCATATTCAATATAACAAACGTAATTTAAATTTTTATCAATATACAACAATCTCTACCAGTGTAAATTGTCCTTAAATAATAGCTAACAAGTACTCACTCTATTACTCAGTATTATTATTAGAATAAGCTCACACTAATCTACCTATTATCCCATCCAATTTCCTTTTTATTCTCAAAGAGATCCCTGAGCCTACCTACCCAACCCCAACCCTATACCAGTTATAATCGACCCCTAATTGATGTCTCTAACCCTGAGGACAAACCTTGTTGGGAGAGGGGATGTGTCTTCTAGAATTGTTTCCACCTGTCATGAGAGTAATGTTCTTTCTATGGGATACTGTAAAATTAAAATTATGGTCAAGTTTCAAGATTACTGTCTTATATAATTACAAATAGTCTCTAAGTAGTCCGTAGAAGTTTTCTGAAGTTCTTATTTGAAGTTCTGGCCAGAACACTGTAAGAAGGTGCAGCATTTCACTTAACTAAGTTGGAATCATTTTGAGCAACTGATAACCAAAAATCAATATTAAAGTAGTGCTATCAGTATCATGACATCATATCAACAAGGTGGAGTTGTTATTGTGGGGCCCCATCTTCTTCCAAAAACTTCAAAGATCACTGCAGGAAAATTAATTGTTCATTGTGGAAAACTTAAAAATTATTCATGTAGACATAAATTCAATGATAGAGACAAAAATAGGTATGGAGAGAAGTAGATTTTTTTCCAAAATTCATTCTTCTTTCTGTCCCATACCAGGTGGATCCTGACATGAGACAGAAACTCTGAATTTTTCTCTTAACAACATGCTTAGATTTAGAGAAGGATAGCCATTGTTTAACTCCAAAGCCAGCTTTAATTTTTAAGTATAGATTTATACATGTTCAGGTAATGAAATTTTATAATGCAAATGATATGGCATCATAGGACAGATTTCTCTTTACTTGGTGATTCTTTCTGAATAGCTATCTTTTCATCTTTAGGCATATAGATGTCCAAAGCCTCTTGACTTTTTGAAGATGAGTATTTTCCTGGAAAAACAAGTACAGAGCCCTGCCCCAGTTGAGCACATGTCCTTGTGGCACAATTGAGCATCCTTTGGATATATACCCAAAAGTGGTATTGCTGGGTCTTGAGGGAAGTCAGAAGTTTTTTTCTATTATCCAATGTTTCTCTATTGTTGTTGTTCCTTTCTCATTAGTGCTAAGAAAATTTAATGTTAATAATGCATTATACAATCTATTTCTAGGGGTATTTTCCATCCCTTTCTGTTTGTTTAACATATCCTTTACAGTTTGATTTGATCTTTCTGTAGCTGCCTGTATTTTCAGCAGTAATTTGTAATCCCCATTTAGGCAAAATGTTCTTTACTTCTTCAAACATTCTTTCTAAGGTATCTGCATTTGAATCAGATAGCAAAATGTCGTTCATGTAATGGTAAATTATAGATTTAGGAAATTGTTTTTTCCAATAGCTGACTTACAAAGTATTGGCACAGGTTGATATTATTGAGCATTCCCTGTGGGAGGATAGTCCACTGATAACTCCTAGTATGCTGAGAATTATTTTAAGTAGGCACTGTCAGGGCAAAATTTTTTCTGTAATTTTCTTGTATAGGTATAGTAAAGAAACAATCTTTTAAATCAATAACTATATAAGAGGCCATCCTTTAGGCAATAGGGAAGGTAAAGGAATTCCAGATTATAGAGGGCCCATAGGTTGAATTACCTTACCTTGTTGACAGCTTTTAGATCTGTCACCATTCTCCATTTTTCAGATTCCTTTTTAACAACAAATTCAGGAGAATTTCAAGGGTTGGTTGATTCTTCAATATAGTGCATATCTAGTTGCTTTTGTACAAGCTGTTCTAAAGCCTGAAGTTTCTCTTCTGTTTAAGGCCATTATTTAACCCATATTGGTTCCTCAGTTAACCATTGGTACCTCTGAAGGTTTGTTAGTTGTTTTGTGTTCTTGTACAGCCTAAATAGCTGGTGAGATTTTGTTATAGTATCTTATAATATCATTCGAAAAATCATGAGTTTCTAGGGCTGCAGGAATATTAATATGTGTATTCCATTGCTGCAGTAGGTCATGACCCCTTCAATTAACTGCAATATTAGCCACATATGGCCTCAGTCTTCCTCTATGTTCTTCTTGCCCTATGCATTCAACCCATCTTGTGCTTTGTTTCACTTGAGATAGGATTCCAATACACAGAAATTGAACCCCAGCCTTTCAAAGAGGCCAATTCGAAATCCAAGATTCTGGAGTAATGATAGCCACATCCATACCTGTATCTAGTAATCCCTCAATTAAAATATTATTACATAATGTTATTTATATGCACTCTTAGTTTATATAAGTCTGCCAAAATACACAATTTACTGAAATCTCATAATGGAGGTAACTTTATTTGATTAATAAATAAATCAATTAATTTGAAAGTTATATAATGGAATACAATATTACCATTTAGGATTTTAATAACCTTTTTTCCTATACTATGGATGGTACGCTGCAATTGTTGTAGGTGTAATAATCTTTATTGGCCATCCTGTGTTGCGGTTGTAGCACCATGGTGGAGAGATGTGACCTGCACCAGCATGAACAATCCCACTTTGTTTCAGGTTAGCACCTGTTTAAATACTGACAAATATGTTTTACTTCACAAATTAAGAGCAATTAAATCAATTCCATACATGGAGAGAGTATTTTGGTGGCCAGAATATCAGAGGGGGAGGGGAGAACATGCATAAGCCTCGGAAATTGTAAAGTTGCTGCACGGTATCTCTGCTGTGGTGTGGTTTTGGCAAAAAGAAAGGAAAAAAAAACAGTGAAAGCAAGCCACACAGGCAGAAATGGGAGACCTTCTGGGCCATGGACTTTTTGGGCCTTTTGGGCCAGTCCCAGCAGGCATGGAGTTGGAATTCATGTGGGCACCAGATGTAAATGAATGTATAAAGTAGTCCCATACTAACTCAAAAGTGGGTATATAAAAGGTTCTTTATTTAGGTCTAGAGTCACAGATCACAGTCCTCTTCACAAGTGAGGAACAGGAACCAAATTCAGCAGCCAAGAGACAGAGAGAGAGCGCACATGCAAGTTTTATGGCTGCATTTATAGTATAAGAGACTACACCCAAGTGGGCTGGTATCTTAAAGACTATTTGTTGAAGGAGTTCTCACAGCAGGAAGCAAATCTGAAACTGCCACATTGACTGCTGTCCAACTCAGTTTAGCTCATATGCGTGCCACCAGCCTGTAGGTAGCCACACATCTGTAAACCTCTGAGCACCTGTCCACCTGATACTAGGAAGCTATATATGACTCCTTGTCCAGAATTATTCCTAGCTTTGTCAGGCCCTGTGTTAGAATATTTGAGACTTCATGTTGGATCTCATATGTAATGAGTCTCTTCTGCCCACCAACCAACTCCTAAATAATGACATGGAGACTTTTTATTAATTGTAAAAGCTTGGTCCATAGCTTAGGCTTGTTCCCAGCTAGCTCTTATAATTTAAATTAATCCATTTGTATTAAACTATATTCTATTCCATAGTGTTACCTTTCTTCCATCTTGCACCTCCTGTTTCCTCTCCATGTCTCCTGGCTTCTCCTGCTCCTTGATTCTTCCTCCTTTTCCTTTCTTTCCCAGAAAACCCACTTATAACTCCTGGCTAACTCTTGGCCATTCAGCTCTTTATTAAAACAATCACAGCAATACGTCATCACACAATATACAAATAGCCCACAGCAATGGTAAATCAAAAAATGCTAAAGGAATTTTTGTTCACATTTCTTTATCAAGGCAAACCACTTGTATGTACACAAAACATGTAAGATGATCATAGCATAATTATCATATGATGAAATATATTTAAAAACATTCCTAGTAATAACCAAAGGGACATATATTTTCATAATTTTTAATGTTTTATTATTAGCAGTGATGATCAGGAAGTATGTATTTAAGATGATTAACTTCTATTGCTATATTTTGTAAGCTGCATACTTCAGTGCACAAATGATATTTACTTCAATTGAATTTTCGTTTAATCTTTACCAAGCTTATTTTTAAAATATTTTAATTGAAATATAATTTATCACTTTTCCCTCTCTTTTTCCTCCCTCATACCCCTCTCCTGACTTTCCACACTAAACTTGATAACCTCTTTTTCTTTGATTATTATTATTACCTATATTTACATAATAAATACAATTTGATGAGTTGTATATATGATTTCAGGGCTGACTACTCTGCACTGGACATTGTCAGTATATAAACTGATTTTAAAACCTGCCAAATAAAAGAGGAAATAAAATATTAAAAACAATGAGTCATGAATAATTCTCTAGAAATTTATAACATAGCTTGTAGAATGGCTTCAAGTATGAAAATATTGTTCAGATCCAGTCTTCATAATACTAAAATAACAACAGTCATACCAACATTTTATTAAGATAGTCTTTACACTCATAAAAACATGCTTGTTATATATAAAAGAGAATTCCCATATTTCCAAAAAAAAAATAAAATAAAATGACTAACACCATTAAAGTCTTCAAAGAAAATTCACAGTCCAATTATGTCCACTTCTATATGTGCTAAAGACATATTTCCAAAAGAAGATATGAGAAATCCATGCAAAGCGTGGTTTTATTTCTTTCAGGCATACACTGTAAGATATGTCAAATCAAATCATTAGAACTGAAAAGAAAAAGATACCAGATTTGTAAACTATTGAAGCAGAAATAAATAAGGGTTGTAGAATTGGCAAATGGTTCAATAAGAGAGAGGGAGATTTTTCTTCTTTAGGCAGTTATCGAAATAGCTAATGTAACAATAACACAGTACGATTTGTATGTGTAGGTAAACTTAAGAAAATATATAAACACGATGTTTATTTTTCCATTTCAAGCAACTTAAAGACAAAGCACTGCTAACCAATTTGAGCATATCTTTTGCTCACCAGAGTTTTTACATCTCAGTTTTGTATTAAACATATAAAATGTTATTTATTAGTTATATATGCTTGGATTTTTTGTTTTCTCAGTAATGGTTGCAATAATTACATATTATTTGCATATAGATGTCAAGTAGTTTGTAATTTCATGTTTTCATTTTGTCTGTTACCTTATTTATTTCATAAAATTTAATTCTAGATGTATCAAAATACAAGACATATGATTAACATTTTAACTTGGACATGTCTGTTATTCTTTATCTGTATGATATAATAAGTATGTAATGCTCTGTTTAGATCTTCATGTCAATTGTTTTTCTGTGTTAGATTGTAATGTCCTTTATTGGTGTTTTTTTGATATTTAAAAACCAGATTTAAACATTCTCCAAATATAGGTGTTTAGATGATATTTTTCAGCTTCTGTTTGTTTGAAAAGTATTTATTTGATCTTCATTTACCAAAAAAAGTATTTTATGAGCATTGAAATTTACTTTGAACACTTTTTTTTATAACTTTATTGTTTTACTTTTTTCTTAATTGTTTTCAAAGCAGTTTTCTTTCATGTTAACTTTACTTTACTTTACATTCTTGCTTGTATGTATTACGCCAGGCCTTTTTTTTTTTTTTACTTTTACTTCTGTTATCAGAGACATAAATTCAGCATGTAGAGGCCCTGATCTTCCTTTGCAGCCTAGACTGACTGGCCTTCAACGCCAAGTCCCTCTTGTATAGAGGCTGCTCATTGGTCCCAGCCACCCAGCCATGAAATAATCACACAGAAACTGTATTAATGAAATCACTGCTTGGCCCATTAGCTCTAACTTCTTATAGGCTAACACTTACATCTTAATTTAACCCATCTCCATTAATCTGTATATTAATATGTATATTAAAGGTTGAGGCCTACCAGCAAAGTTTCAGCATGTCTATCTCCAGTGGCTCCATGGCTACTCATCTCCACCTTCTTTCTCTCAGCATTCAGTCCAGTTTTCCCCACCTACCTAAGTTTTGCCCTATCAACAAACCAAGGCAGTTTCTTTTTTAATTAATGGTAATCACAGCAAACAGAATGGAATCCCACAACAGGTCCCTCCTGCTACACATGATCAAACCTAGAGTCATGATGTGCACAGACATGCCCTGCTTACTCTAGCTCTTTTTTAGATTTTCATTTTTTATCTGACTAAAAAACTGAATTAGAATTTGACTTTTTTGGCTGACTGAGTATGTTACTTATACAGGGGTTTATTACTTTGAACAACTGTGGGAAATAGACCTTATTTTTTTATAATTCTCTTTTCCCTCCTTAGGTAGCACTATTTATCTTTGATAAACTATCTAACATAGTTCATCAACCCAGGACATTGGTTCACTAAAGTCATTTAGGAATGTCTTTCTGTGCTTTAGTCAAATAGTTTCTATTGCTATATTGTAGGGGTCACTAAAATTGCTTTCAGAAATGCATTTTTACCTGTAGAACACCTTCTGGCTGTCTCTAATCATACTAATTAATAATTATTTCTAGTACATTAAACATACTTAAATCATATTTTTAAAATATTTACGTGTGTGTGTGTGTGTGTGTGTGCATTAGTCCCTATATGTCATAACACAAGTGTGAAAATCTGAGGATAACTCAGAGAAGTCATTTCTTGCTTTTCCATTATTTGGGTCCTGGGGATCACACTAACTAAGGTCATCAGTCTTGGAAGCAGGGACTATTGCCCAGTGTACTTTCTGGTTTCTTTCCATCCATTATATTTTTCCTCTTGACCAAATTTCAGGGTGGCTAGCTTAGATGATACAGCCTCGAAGACTACTCTAGCCAGGACTTGAGACAGGCCCTGCACTTTCCCATTACACAGAGACTAGAGAGCAAATAATACAGCTACCTCACCCAGGACTTGACAATTACCCCAAATTTTTCTTTTCAGTATCCCCTAAAGATGCCATCATCCCCCAGAAATCACGAAGTAATCTTAAGAACATGAAGCCCACATTCACAATAGGTGAGGTGGGTGGTTTTTAGTAGTTCAGTGGGTTACAGATATTTGTCATTGTTTAGGGTGGTTCCTTGCAAGGTGTTATTGGAAATGGTCAGCAAAAAGCAAAACAAACAAGTTTAGATTCAGTAAAAGGACAAAAGGGGATATAGATATGATAGGACATTAGCATAGATTATTGAATCTACTCTAAAAAAAGGGGGCAAATAGAAATAGGATTTTTTCATATTCTTTTATTTTTTTATTCAAAAAAATTTACATTTCCTCCCCTTCTCCCAGTCCCCGCATGCTCCCCCCACCCCTCCTCCTTCCCCCTGCTTCCTTAAAAGAGGGCATGGTGGCCTGCCCTGTGGGAAGTCCAAGGCCCTCCCCCACTCCATCCCGGCCTAGGAAGGTGTGCATCCAAATAGACTAGGTTCCCAAAAAGATAATACATGCAGAAGAGATAGGTCCTAGTGTCATTGTTGATGGCTTCTCAGTCTGCCCCCATTGGCAGCCACATTTAGAGAGTCCAGTTTGATCATATGCTCATTCAGTCCCAGTCCAGCTGGATTTGGTGAGCTCCCATTAGATCAGGCACACTGTCTCAGTGGGTGGATCAGCCCCTCACGGTCCTAACTTCCTTGCTCATCTTCTCCCACCTTCTGCTCTTCAACTGGACCTTGGGAGCTCAGTCCATTGCTCTGATGTGAATGTGGGTCTCTGTCTCTATCTCCATCCATCAGACAAAATTTCTATGGTGATGATCAAGATATTCATCAATGTGACTATGGGACAAGGCTAGTTCAGGTACCCTCTCCTCTGCTGCCCAAGTTCCTAGCTGGGGACATCCCCATGGACACCTGGGATCCCCTCTAGAGCCAAGTATCTTGCCAATCCTAAAATGACCCCCTTAATGTAGATATCTTATTCGCTTCTCCAGTATCCACCTTTCCTCCATCTCCACCCTCCCACTCCCCCAAGCTCTCCCGAGTCCTTTCCTTCTCCCTTCTCCTTCCCCCTCCCCCTCCCCCTTCCCCCACCCTTCCCATCCCCACCTCTATCCCCACCCCCGTGCTTCCAACTTTTGCCTAGCGATCTTGTTTGTTTCCAATTTCCAGGACGATTTATATGACTAATGAGGAATGTGCTACAGACCACTTTCCATATTTTCCTGTTTCTTCATTTGTCTGGCAGGTTCTGATTAGTTAGGAGATACTGCGACGTCTAGATCAATGATATCAAGAGTTTATTTTACTATATTAAGTGGTAAAGGACCTAGTTTGATAATTATTTATAATCAGCTTTCTCCATTTAGATGTGTTGTTGAATTTTGATTATAAAGTTTCTTTCAATTACAGTACAATGCAAAAAAAGTTCTTTACAGAGTCGTGACTTTCTGAGGAATCTGCTAATTATTTTGTACACTAGAAAATCTACACGCTAGAGGGCCTTTTGTTTGAAATTTGTAAATGGCCTATGTTAGTGCTTCCTGGTAGCTCTTTTTCTGGTTTCCAGTGTTTTCCTTTCATGTATCCACAGACCTGCACAAATCAGTACACAGTTGGATGTTCTAGAATACAAGGATCTCTCTGCACATCTTCAGATTCTGCTCTCTCTCTCTCTCTCTCTCTCTCTCTCCCCAGTGTTCTGACCATTCCATGTCGGACTTGAACCTCTGTTCTTTGAGCTCAGTTGTGGGCTGTGGCAGTCTTGTTGGGTCTGTTTCTTTTGCTGCAGTAAGAAATTTCTCCCCTCTGGGGATGAAGTACACTCCTTTAATCCCAGCCCTTGTGAGACAGAAACTTGCTTCCTTCTATGGATGGTGGTCCACTCCTTTAATCCCAGCTCTTAGGAGGCAGAAGCAAGTTGATCTCTGTGAGTCAGAGGCCCTGCTGGTTTACATGGAGAGTTCTAAAACAAGATCAGGCTGCTTAATAAAAGAGAGAGAGAGAGAGAGAGAGGAAGGAAGGAAAGAAGGAAGGAAGGAAGGAAGAGAAGGAAGGAAGGAAGGAAGGAAGGAAGGAAGGAAGGAAGGAAGGAAGGAAGGAAGGAAGAAAGGAAAGACAAGCAGATCACTGGGGTACCAAAAGGATCTACCTTAGTTTTCTTTTCTCAAACAATTGCTGGCTTAAACTATTTTTTAAGTGTCTGAGAAGAATTATCTCGTATAAATTTGGCTATCTTGTAGCTGTTACATAAGGAGGCAGGACATACCTGGCCTATTTTTCTGCCATATATAGAGAAGGAAGACTCTAAATACAGTCCTTATTGTACCCATAAACTCCACCTGAACTTGAACACAACCAATATAAATGTGCTGGACCTTTGGAAACAGCCGAAGGGACATTCAAGCACACACATGAAGCAAAGCAGCATATGAGTGTAGTTTTCAGCTGAGGACAATAATAGTTTAGATAAAGTCATTTTTGTACTCCTAACCAGCTTATTACATCATCAGAAATAATGTTTTACAACTGCCATATTCACATTGCTAATAGGAACCCTAAGGATCTGATAAAATTCTAAACAAGTCTCACATATTATCATTACTTACAAATGACTACATAAGGGACTACGAAGTTCATAAGTTCAGATTTCTTTAAAACTATATTTTAAAATATAAAAATATATTGTAAAATATATTTTGTTTGTCTTTTACTGAATAACAAATTTCAAATTTTATTGCAACATTATTAAAACAATTAATCATTATGAGTATATCTTAGTATAAACTTTATATTAATTTTCTGAGACTCATGTTTTTAACTTGCAGAAATACAAATCTAAATACTGAATAAACTATTTTCTTTTATAATATATTTTCCTACAATTTATCTTATTTGCAGTGTAAGGAACAAGAAAGCAGCTGTATTTTCCAGACGTAGCAAGGAACTTCAATAAAGGAGGCAAGCAACACTAGTATTATATAAAGCAATTTATTTGCTTCTCAAAATGGTTATCTCAATTTTAAGATAAATCTGTAGCTAATGGTAGAGCCCAGCAGCTGTTACGGTTAAACTGAATATTGTCAAAGATATCAGGCTGCTGCTCTGTTAGCGGTAATCTTAGAACACTCAGATTGCTGCGAAAGCATTCTAAAGCCTTCCCTTTTAATTCACTACTAAAAGTTAAAAATAAAAAAAAAAATCTCATTTCATTTAGGTCAATGATACCAGTTGAGTGACAGAATGTGTCCATTTCTGTTATAAGTAGTTAACTTCTACTTCACTGTGTAGCCAGAGATTCAAACACAGCTTTTAATAATAGATATGAAGAAGGGTAGTAAATCCATGAGTGGCCCAGAAAGTCGAATAATCTTGCGACTCTAGTGGATGCTGTCTCTAAGCGTCATGGAAATGGAGCACAGTCCAATACAAAGCTTGATGGTGAGTCACTGCTTTCATACACTCACCTTCTGGTTGTCAACTGTCACAAGTCACAGTTCTATGGAACATTTAAATGTCCAAACATGTCTAAAAGACTGTTATTTCTAGAAATTACTAACATTATTAGGGTCTACAGTAAAACAGAATTCTTTCTATTGTAGAAAAGTCATACAATTACCCAATGCGCATACATCAAATCCCAACCTGGAATTGTGTTAATGAACTAAAATTAGGCTCTTACAGATAAAGTCACTTATCTGTAGATCCATAAATGTGCCTGCAACTTACATATTCTCATCTCTAAAACTTAGTATCATTTTCATAATTCTCTTCAATAATTGTTGCTTATGTTTTCATGTATATTATTTTTATAACAGTACATTTTAATGATTGTACAAGATAAGATAAACTACTGTCCTATTTGAGATATCAATAATTTTAGAAGAATAATTGATAGCCTAAAGTTATGCATCTAGTTGCTTGAAATTTGTCTTCTTGCCAGCAGTAAAAGGGGAAAGCATAAAATAGCTGTCAGAACAAGGTCTTCAGGTTTTGTGCTGAGGGATATTCTCTAAGTCCTGGTTTCAGAGAGCTTGTGTTCATCTTTAACTTTAGTGATTTTCTACATTTGTTAATTTCAATTTCATTTATCTCTATTATTCATATTTCCTTCCTTCTGCTTGACTTAGATTATTCTACTTTCTTGAAATGAAGACTGGATTATCAGTTTGTTCTCCAGAGCAAGAGTGGGTGAGATAGCAGGAACAAAAAGAGAGGATATGCGTGGTACTGAGCAAGGGGGCAAACACATGACATGTGAGTCAAGAGGACATAATTGTCTCTTAACTGCATATCTTGAAAAAGAGTCTTGCTACTTTATAAAACCAAGGTGCCCTCCGTGTCTGTGTGAAGAAAAATATCTTCATCAAGATCTTACTAAGGAAGTTTTAGCAGAGCCATTTTAAAGGCTGTCACACAAAAGGAGGACCCAGAATAGAGACCCCTGGACTTGGTAGGCAAATAAACATAGCTCTCCCTAGGATTTGGTGATGGGGGTTTTCTTTTCTTGACATTCCTCTCTATGTACCATCCAGGGGAGTTTTTGACAAGGATGTATTGTCTGCTGGGAGAGAAGACATTGTCTTCTTTAGGTAACCACTTTTACTCATCCCCAGTGGATAGCGCAACACCCTTGTCCATGGGTTTGCTCTGGCTAAATACAGTAACTCAAAAGCAAAACAAAATACAAGAAGTGATATGGACACTTGAGAGGAGAAGGGAGCTGGGAAGGGGTGCAGAAGTATAACAGAGGGTGGAGAGACAAGTCTGAACAGAATTTATTACATACATAAATGAAACAGTCAAAAACTTGATTACTTAGAAGCAGTGATGACAACAACAACCAATGGATGTTTATAAATTTAAATATCACCCAACTATATCATATTAAATATGTATTTTATAGCATCAGCCAAACTTATCAGCCCATTGATAAAGGATTTGTGAGACTAAGTGTATTTCACCTAAATGAGAACACAAAAGCCATAAGTGTTTATTCCATTTGCCATGTGGCTATAGAGAAAGCCACAACTTGTTTTGGCTGAGGTTTGAAGCGCACTGATGAGTGGGGTAATTCTGTATAGAATAGAAAGCCTTCCTGTGTCTCCACTGGTGCTGACCTGAAGCGCGGACTTCTGAATGACGAGCTATGAAACTATGCTTGACTCACGCTGATTGACCCTAAACCCTGCAGTCCTAGGCAAAGCTTTAGCCATCTGTGCCCGGGAGCTGT
>PVIU01003562.1:0-142536 GCA_004026605.1 Ondatra zibethicus | reverse complement strand
AAACAAAACCACACATTACTGAACAAAACGTCAAACCTGAAATCACCTTCACAACTACACTCGAGCATCACCTAACAGTAGGGAATGCAGATACAATCAAAGCGCAAGACAAATCACTTGCTTTTACAGCACATGACCAGTCCATATGGGTTCAGATTCCCATTGCAACTAACTTCTAAAAAACTAATTAATACTGGGCGGATGAGATAGCTCAGCAGGTAAGGGTGATTACTGCCAAGCCTGGCAACCTGTGTTCAATCCCCAGGACATGCATGATATAAGGAAAGAAACAGCTCCACATACATGACTGAATGTGCATGCATGCACACACACACATTAAATAAATAAATACTTTAATAATGATTGTATTTTAGTGTACCATTAAAGAAGAATACCCACATTTGTTTATTTGCTTATTTATTTGTTTTAATTCTGTATATGTGTGTGTGCCTGTGTGAATATGTGCACATTAGTACAGAAGCCTGTGGAGGGCCAAAGAGGGTGTCAGATCCTTCAGAGCTGGCATTACAGGCAGTTAAGAACCACCCAATGTGGATGCAGGGAATTGAACTTGGGTGCTCTGTGAGAGCCACGTATACTCTTTAATCACTGAGCCCCAACAATGATATAAAAGGATTGGAAATACTTTATATAGTTCGGCTGTAAAACATAATTGCAAAAATAAAACAATGGCATTCTACCTTTTAAAAATATGGTTACTGAAATAGTTCATTTGTATTAATATGTAATGAATTGTTTTTAATAAATTTTACATTAACGATGGACTCTTGTTGGACTCTTCAAAACATTTTAATTTTATCACAGGGACCCAAAACCACCTGGTAGGCCAGCTCAACTTGTGGAGCTGTTTATTTGCTCAGACTTACTGGCCCAGAGTAAGATGCACTCTCTATCTTTAAAGTTCGAACCAGATCATGTTTGCCCATGTGCACTATCTAACTGTTGCCTGTGCTGGTTTCTGTGGTGTGCTTTTGTGGGCTCACACAGCTTGACTGAGCAATAGCTGTTTTGCACTGTATAGAGGAGCTTGGTGTTATGAGAAAACACAGAGACTCTGTCTTCCCAGATCATCCATTAAAATGTTGAGTCAGTTTGCCCTCTGCCTTGTTATTGATAAAAGCATCCTTTTAGCTATATAAACTTTCTGTTTCAAAGAATCGCCTACCCTTAAGTAAACTCTGCCCCTAGACAATCTTATCCTGGGGATGTCTCCCCAGTGCGGTGTCATCAAAGGCTGATGTCAGAATCCACAGTTTCTCATACAAATCCACCAGGGTCTCCTTAGAGGATGATTTGCCCAAATAGTTTATGATTAATTCAGTATCCTTGTTCTTGCCGCTCAAGTGATTTATTGAAAGTCTCAGTCAGAGATGCTTCATATTAGAACAACATTCCATTTGAAGTACTAGCTTATCTTCTGCCTAACCCTGATGTGAAGCTGGTCCAGAAGGGACGTGTGTCCCCGTGTCTGACGTCTATAGAGTCCTTGCAACATCCCCTGGAGTCCTCCAACCTTCAACAGTTTCTTCCTCTGTGCTTGGGAGCATTAGGCTCTTCCTTCCAATATCTAATGTGCAAAACTGGTAGCATTTGTTGCTCACAAAAGTATTTTCAGCCTCTTAAGACTCCCTTTTGTATGATTCTCCTTAAGTAACTACAGGAATTCATTTCAAACTAACCGTTTAGGGCTTTTTTTTAAAGTTGGTATAGAAATGGTGTTTTTTTCTTACTTTCCTCTCCCTCTAGTTCTGGATTTAAGCACGTGGTCACTGTGTTGTGATGGTTCACCCACAGTTAGTCTTCTGTAGCTTTTCTTGACCACCACTCAGGACGAAATGCATTGTATTTATTTCCTTGTGGGATTGAAGACTGGCTTTTCTAAAAATAATTGGTATCATCCCCGATTCCACACTCCTGTAGGTAGTCCTGATCCAAGCATAGTAACTACAATGTGTGTAACAGGAGGACGCGGGCCTGCTTTTCTTCCCAGCTGCCCGGCTATCTTACACACGAAATAATTACGCAGAAACTGTAATAATAAAACACTGCCTGGCCCATTATCTCTAGCCTCTTATTGGCTAACTCTCACATCTTGATTTAACCCATTTCTAATAATCTGTATGTCACCATGAGGTCATGGCTTACCAGGAAAGATTCAGAGTGTCTGACCTGGCAGCTCCATGGCTGCTCGCCCTCTCTGTTTTCTTCCTCCCAGGATTCAGTTCTGTCTCCCCACCTACATAAGTTCTGCCCTATCACCAGATCCAAAGCAGTTTCTTTATTAACCAATGAAAGCAACACCAATACAGAAGGACGTCCTACACCAAATGTGTGGAAATCCTTCCTTAGGGATATTCTCTATTCTGATCTCTGGGTCTGATTCTGTTCCTTCTTTCCTTACTGCAATAAGAGCTCAGGCTTGTCACTGAACTCAACGACTATGTGTCCAGCACTTGCTGGAATAAATGCTGTGAGGGACAGTGCATAGAAAACAATGTAAAAGTCTGAATACACCAGGCCCTCTGTTCAGTTGACAGAGGAGACAGGCTGACAGGAGTAACTGGAATTGGCACATACACAAGACTTTGGAACCACAGAAGAGGCCAGCAGTTACCAGAATTGCATTCTTGGTGGCAGCTGTATTTAAGGTTTCAAACAATCCTCTTTGTTTAGCTCTTTTCTCTCTGACTATAGCAGTCTGCCTGCTATGCAGCCCAGTCAGGTAACAAGCACAAAAGACATTGCATAGAGTTCACCCCCAAAAGTCTCACTGGACAACCTGTGCCTCCCAGCCTGCTTCCTGCGGCAGGTTCTTCAGTGGCCTCATTCTGTACTGTTTTTTCTCATGTGTGCCTGGAACTCTACTACACAAACACATTGTGGCCATCCCCGCCATGGCCTTTAGAGTAGAGCCCTGCTGCTTTTGCTGCTACCACTGATGTGCTTGATGCTGGGACAGAATTTTATCCACTCTTGGAAGCTAGCTGATGATGGTTTCTTTTCCAGTTGTTAGGATGACCTATATGTCTACGTAGTCCCTTGTGAAGAGGACATTGGAACAAGTTCCCGATAGTCAGAAAGATAACCAGAGTCACCACCATTTGTCAAAGGCTCAGAAAGATTTGTTTTTTTCTTCACAGTAGATTCTCTGTCTTCCTACATATATACAGATTTCAGAACTTCTAAAATCTTTTTTAAATCTTGTATTTGTTTATTCTCACTCTCTTTCTGTGTGTCTCCTTCCTCAGCATATACTCATACATAGTATATATTATATACTGTATTTGCTCAATACACTCACAAATAGATTACCTTAAAAATATTATATTGTGAGTATTTTTAACAAGTTATTCAGAAGCAATGCTGCTGTCTTATCGTGTCAATTAATACATTTTTCATAAGTTTCATGATATTTCATAATATGGATAAACCATAACTTTTTTGTTTCTGTTTTTTGAGACAGGATCTTGCCATGTAGCCCTGGTTAGACTGAAACTCATTATGGAGACGAGGCTGGTCTTCTTGCTTCCATTATCCTGCCTCTGCCTCCCAAATGCTGAGATTTTGGGCATGTACCACCCCTGCCCAGTTAGATGCATCACAACTTACATAATTATTCCTCTACTAAGAAATATTTATATTGTTTCCATTTTTCATTTATTTTAAATGACTAATTTCACATATGAATATTTTTATAGCTAATATGAAAACAAGATTTAAAAATTCCCACAAATCATATTGCTTCTCATTTATAATGCTTTGGTATCTTCTATACATTGACCCCATCATTCAATAAGAGTATCATATCTTTGCACGTAGTCATTCAACTTGGGCCACAAACAAATATGTGAAAAAATATTGGCATACGTGGGTGTATTTTTCTGCTGGTTTTGGTTACACTGAGACTAAAGGCAACAGTGTTGTGAGTTAACCTTTGGGAGGTTCAGAAACAACAAAAAGCAGAGACATGTTTCTCAACCATGGCTTCTGTATTCGTCAGAGTTCTCTAGAGTAGCAGAACTTATAAAATGTATCCCTCTTTCTATATATATAGAAAGGGGATTTATTAGAATTGTTTATTGTCTGTGGTCCAGCTAGTCCAACAATGGCTGGCAACAAACAGAAAATCCAAGATTCCAGAAGTTGCTTGGTCCACGAGGCTGGTTTTCAGTATATTGGAATCCCGAAGAAGTAGACTCTCGTGCCAGTGAAAGACTGGACTTGCTAGCAAGGTGACAGCAAGGGGGCAAAGAGAAAGAGCTTCCTTCTTCTATGTTCTTATATAGGCTTCTAACAGAAGGCGTGCCCAGATTAAAACTGTCTCTTCCCACCTCAAGATCTGAATCAAAACGTGTGACTTCCTATCTCAAAGTCTGGACTAGAAGTGAATTTACCCAAGCAGACAAGTGTGCCCCCATTTATACACTTTAAATGAGTGAACTGTACAGTGTGTGAATTATACCTTACTAAAACTGTTAGGAAAAATTTAATCTTGTAATGGCTCTCCTCCCCAAAGTCACATCAGATGAGCTATTCAGTGATAAAATTGAGAAACTTTCCTTTATAGAAGATTGAGATTATGCAGTATACTTTCCTTTTTAATATTTACTGTTGTTTTCTATTATGTCTATGCTTCTGTGTCTCTGTGTGTGTAAAAATTAGGTGCCCACGGAGGTCACAAAAGAGCATGGGATTCCCTGGAGTCATAGGCAGCTGGGAGTCACCTGATGTTAGTGTGATGAGTCAAACTACAGTCCTCTGCAAGAGCAGTAAATACTGCTGAGCCATCTCTCTAGTCCCAACTATTGCTATTTGCACCATGTAACATTATAGAAGACTTAGTGCAGCAAGTCACAAAAATAAAGACATAAAAGAATCTGAACAAAAGAAAATAATTTATCATTCACAGGCAATGTGATTGTATAATATAGAAACATTCAAAAGTATCAAAAATCACTACAAGTTTAAATGATGTGGATTCCCTCTGTATGCTGTGAACATGTTTTATTACCATTGGTTAATAAAGAAGCTGCTTTAGCCTATGGCAGAACAGAATAGAGCTAGGCAGGAAAACTAAACTGAATGCAGGGAGACAGAATGCAGAGTCAGGCAGATGCCATGTAGCTGCCGAAGGAGAAAGATGCCGGAAACTTACTGGTAGGCCACAGACTCATAGTGATACATATAATAATAGAAATGGGTTAATTTAAGATTAAGAGCTAACTAGGAATATACCTAAGCTATTGGACAAACAGTGCTGTAATTAATATAGTTTCTGTGTGATTATTTGGGTCTGAGCAGCTGGGAAATGAACAAAGCAGTCTCCACTTATATTTAGGATATCTGGCAAACTGGCACAGACCCTTTGGATATCAGTATGGCGATTTCTCAGAAAACTGGGAAACAACCTACCTCAGCACTCAGCAATATCACTCTTTGGTATATACTCAAAGGATGCTCAATTGTACCACAAGGATATGTGCTCAGCTATGTTCATAGCAGCATTGTTTGTCACAGACAGAACCTGGAAACAACCTAAATGCCCCTTGAACAAAAAATAGATAAGGAAAATGTAGTACATTTACACAATGGCGTACTAAACAGCAGAAAAAAAACTAATGACATCTTGAAATTTGCGGACAAATGGATGGATCTTGAAAACATCATATTGAGTGAGGTAACCCAGACACAGAAAGACAAATACCATATGTACTCACTCATATGGCTTTTAAACATAAAGCAAAGAAAACCAGCCTACAATTCACAACCCCAGAGAACCTAGACAACAAAGAGGACCCTAAGAGACATACATGGATCTAAACTACATGGGAAGTAGAAAAAGACAAGATCTCCTGAGTAAATTGGGAGAATGGGGACCACGAGAAAGGGTAGAAGGGGAGGGGAGAGGAAGGGAGGGAAGTAGGGAAAAATATATAGCTCAATAAAAACAATAAAAAAGATATCTGAACATGGGTAAAAACAAAATCAATAGAAATCACCCTGTCTTTCAGAGAATACCAGTAGCCACCGAGACTATAACACACTCAAAAATAATTGTCACAGTCAAATCCCAGCCTATTCCTGGTTGCTCACTTCTCTGGGCTGTTGAGATGGTCTTGTCACTTCTCTGAGTGACATGAAGACTGTGCCAGAATCTGCTCTGCTCACCACCATAATTCTAATGTCCAGCACACAGTGAGTACTTCTCTCTCTAGAACACTCCTAAGGGCCAAACGTCCAGGTTTACCTGAGACTAAGGGGCTTTCCAGAATACAGAGCATACAGCACTACATCCATGACAGTCCTAAGGAGACTGAGGAAACTGGTTATTGTTCCTGTCAATAAAACCCAAAAGGAAGGGAAAATCTGAGTCTCCACAGTTAGCAAAGAAGTAAGTTACTTCTCATAAAAGAAAATGAGCCAGACATGGTGGTGGACACATGCAAACTCAGTATTTAGGAAACTGAGGCAGGAGGATCTCAAGTCAGGCTGCTCTACACAATGAGATTCTGTCTCAAAAAGTAAAACAAAGAAAAAAAATAAAAATAAAAAAATGAGTGAATTTTTACTGTGGCTATTTTGGCAAATAATTAACCAAATCAAACTTAAATTTAGAATTTGGTTATGAAACGGTGCCTTGCTATAATAAAACTATAATAAAAATATAAGGGCATTTGGGAACATAAGATAACATTCAAACCACTGAAACTATGTGAACCTTAAATATGAGATTCTTCCCACATTCTCCTTAACAGAATCTCAAAGTGAGAAACCATAAAGAAATTTTCTTTATGAAATTGCAAGCAACTGTAATAGCTTTTCTACCAAAAATAACCCACCCAGATCAGAAGACCCTCATTGCTCTGGAGATAGTTACAAAAGAATACTCAACTGATGAAATAACTATGTGAGATGAGGGATAGAAATGATTCATTTGCATTACATTCAATACTTGAAAAATAATTTTTCTAAGATACCCTCAATAGCACCAGAGAGTGTTACTTCAAAATAATCCTCATTACAGTCAAAGTGTAGAGGAGGATAATGGTGACATGTTATTCAATAAGTAAAAACGTGCTATGGTGTAAATGTATGTCTTCCTTCAAAATCCATATGTTGGAACTTAAACCCTAAGAGTTATGTGAGGTTTTGGAGAGAAATAGGAGTGACTAATGGGAACAGGGTTTCTTCATATGATGATAATAATATTCTAAAAATGACTGTGGTATTCTTTGTACTACCTTGGGACTATAGTTAGAACCAATGAACTATACTCTTTAAATAAATGAATTGTATGGTTTGTGAGTTATTCCTTACTAAAACAGTTAGGGGGAAAAAGAACAATGGGTTAGGAAGAGTGCATGCATAAATGTCCCTGAATCTTCACCCCTGCCTTTACCCTTTGCTATGTGATTTTCCATTTCCTCTCACCAAAGAAATGGAGTCATTTCTTTACTGGTTGAACCTGGTCTGACCGTGTGATTTACCTTGTCCAATGGGATGCAGAGAAGTGACTTGGTGCCTTCTACCTGACTTCACCTTAGGAACCAACCTAGATTATCAACAGAAAGAGAAGCTTGTGGCACCAAGGAGCTCCTCATTCTATCAAAGGTCACCCTAAACCAGCCAACAATCTGTCAATTCTAAGACATGTGAAGGACGCCAGTTGTAACCAGTAAAACCATCATTCCACCCACTTCTTCCAACTTTAACAGATGTTTGTTGCCTTAAGGCAGTGTGTTGTTGATTATTTTCATCATTGCTGTGTGTGTTTGTGTGTATGTGTGTGTGTGTGCATATGCACTCAAATATAGACAACCAATACACCAAGATATCACAGGATTCAAATAGCATCTCAAGAACTTGAAGGGAAAGGACAGAGAAAATAAGCAATAAAATCCAGAGCTGCCTGGCTACCAAGTCCTTTACAAAGAGTGGGAGATGTAGATGGACATGTATTCAGTTGTGTGTGTAAATGCATATGTATGTTAAAATGACATTTAAATACACAACGTATTCTCCTTAGTATCTACAACAGACCACAAAGAAAGTTTTCAGTGTGAGAGTCTGGCCAAGCAGCATCACATCAATGCTATTCTTACCCCAAATTTTTATTCTTTTTTTATTGATGAGAAAATGTCAGAGTAATCCAGATTGTGGGGAATTTTAATAGAAAATTCAAGATCATGAAAGAACAAAAGGTAAGGAACTTATCCAGATTTGAAGAAATTAAAAAAGAATCACGAGTTAAATACAGAATGTTTGTAGTCTACAATCTTAAAACAATTGTATTGTATAGTCTAAATCTTTTTAATAAGAGCTATAGACTAGTCAATAATAAATAGTGTTGGATTGATAATGATTTTCTGTATTTTTAAAAATATCTGTTTATCAGTTATCAACATTTGTGGAATCTGGGTGAAAGGTTATGTGAGCATGCTGTGTACTATTTCTGTAACTATAATTATTTAAAAGTGAAAAGGTTTCTTAAAGGCAGGCCAAGTATAATGTGATCAATTTACAATTTTCAAAGAAGGGCACACAGAAATCTGTCAAGAGTTATTTCCCCAAATAACTGACTGACATGAGGGGGCTACGGCACTCAGCAATACAGAAAATCCCTGCTCCTTGCTCTCAGGAACGCTTTTTCACAAGATAGACAGAAGATGCACAAGATAATTTCAACGGGTACTAAATCTTGTGCAGAAACAAAACAGGATGAGGGTGAAGATTGGATGAGCTATTCCAGAGAAGGTGGTCAGGGACCCATCTCAGAAGGCGCATCATTTATATGAAACCAAACTGTGAAGATAAGGGCAAGCACGAAGTGTACTAGGGAGAAAAGGCCCAGCCCGTCCAGAGTGAACGCTTCCAGGTTAGTCCGGTCCAACAGTATAGAATAGAGAGGTCTCTCATGGGGAGAAGTTTGTGTTTCAGCTTATGTACAAATGAAAGCCATTGGGTGGTTTTGCAGGGGGTGGAATAAGATATAACAGACTTTTTTCTTAAAACATCATTTCATTTTTGGTGGAAGATCCCTAACAGGAAGACAGGAGAGGTAGAGGGAAGCCTGTTTGGTGGGAAGTAGAGGGCAGTTCTAGAGATAGTTTGTTAGAGGGGGAGTTGAATAAGTTCCTGATTAGTTACATGGAGAGGGTGAAAATATTCTTGAATAACTATTTTTTTCTTGTTCAACTTGGGTGGATTTGGTGCTGTTTAGCAGAAATTGGTAGAGGAATAGTTTTCCGATGGGGTAGTGGGAGACGATGACAGCATTCTGCTCCAGAAATAATAAATTTGAGGTATTTTCAGGTTCCTAATATTTCACATTTTGGGGATGATTATATAACATATATAAACATACATATTATTTTTGGAGCTTACACTTTGAAAAACTAATGAAGCTGTAGAATATCCAAACATATCATGCCAGGGGATACATCCATTATTCAAATAAAGGCTTGGCATGTGTCCTGAAAAAGTCACTGAGGAGAGCTAATATATGAAACCAAATGACTCCATCCTACAAACAAGCAGCTGTACAATTCAGTAAAAGTGACGTCTGAAACATAGTCCCAAGGACGACCAATGCTGTGCATCCATGAGTGGATCTTTATATAACTGTCGTCATCCACGTAGACGAAACAGTTTGCAAGACAAAAATCAATGGAATTGCACAGCTGTCCTTTAGGTATAGGGAAGAGAGGCTGACCATGTGTGCAATATACAGAGAAAAGTGTAATTTCCCTTTCTCTAAAGCATCAGGGCATGGGGAATCCAGTGACTACGGGAGTGCGGTTATTAAGTAGACCGCGGTCGAACCGTGTGATGGTGACGCTCAATAGCCTGTGCTCTAATTTTAGTTCCACCACTTCTTGTGTAACTTTGCTCAAGCTCTGTAACATCTGTATGCTTCAGTTCTATATGCTTCAGATATACATGCTTCTGTCCCATGAAATAGAATATCTTCTCTTTCCTCCCCGACTGTGAATACTCAGACCACTCCCTAGTAAACATCCGGCATGCTTATCTCTACCTTGAAGGCTACTTCCATCAGAGTAAAACATGCAACAGGATTGTACAGTCCTTGGGAATAAATAAGCCACCATGCACAAAGTGCTTAAAGTGAACTTGCACACAGGCAAAATGTAAGGGTCAGTGGTTATTGCTGACATTATTATGGAGGCTTCCAACATCTGCAATAATCTTTACTGTTCCATTCACGCAAGTTTCAATGTAGTGCTTTGAAGTAAATAAAATTAACTGCCATGTCTTAGGTGATGACAAAGGAAAGGAAGTTGTTTTGAACCTACCGTTCTATTGGGAATTCACATATTCTTGATATCTGGGGCCAGCTACCATTTACTAGCTGGCTATGTACACCGTTCTCTATTTGTATAGTGAGCTTTTTGGGGGTGTTATTGAGAAAGAAGAGAAATATGGTTTCACTAGGCTTGGGTTGCATTTATTTCATAAAGAGTTATGACAAGGATCTGAATTTGTAGGGTCCTTTTCTGAGATAAGAGGAAGCCAATGTCCTGAGCTTATTTTGCTCTGTCCAGACACAAACAGTTACGGTAACCAGAGGGCTGGATCTTAAACTCACTTTGTTGTCGCAATTTTTGGTCTGGCTCGTAAATATTTGATATTTATAGACTAAAATGGAGATTGAATTTTCCCCATAAAGCTGAAGGCTCTAAAACAAAAATCATCAGAAGGCTACTCCTCATGGAAACTGACACAAAGCCTCATGTCCAAATCTGGAAAACAAGCATCACCCAGACAGTCAGATTATACATTAGTTGAGGCCCCATCCCGATATCTCAGGACAAAGAATTGGCAAATGCAAAATGGCTTAAAAGTAGAGGCTTTGGCTGGTAGGGGAGATAGCTGGGCTTTAACCTAGTTTCTCAAAGAATATTAATGGTACAATTTGGTTTGAACAATGTGTAAAACATATTCGTTTCTCCTTCTTCTCATTTAGATCCCTCAAATTTGTGATCCTGTACTCCCATATTTGTCTAATATCTTTGTGCTGTGGACAATTTGGGAAATAATCATCCAAGTGGCAACCTGTTTAATAAAAATTTTGTGCTGTCTGCTTCTTATCCACTCTTACTCATTTGAAGTCCTTGAGACCTCAAGATTCTATCCATAACAGTCAGGGCACAGATCTCTACTCCAGAAGGTACCTCTTGTCATGACAAGTTGAGGAGGTTGGAAGTGGATGGCATGTCAGCTTTAGGGAAAGGTGGTCCATTATTTTGCCTATTTCATAGCTTCTGCCTCCATTCATGCACAATTCATATTCCTAGGATCATCTATTAGTCTTCATAGTCCACAAAATGTTCATGCGGAATCATCTGTGCAGTTGTTTCTTTAGCCCCTACCTCTGTAATGAGTTTGTAGCTTTATCACTAAGTTTCCTCTTCGATGTTGTGCTGAGTGCCCCGGAACACATCTTCTCTCCCCTGGAATTATTCATTCTCCTCTGTCTATCTTTTTGATGGCTACAAACTGCAAAGTATTTCCCCTGGAAACAAGGTAGATCACTGCATTTTCCTGGCTATTCCTTTTCTGCTCAGTTAGGTTAGTATTTTCTCTAAGATTGGGATTGAAAGGCCTCAAAAGTCACGTGCTGTGGGTCCTACAGGATTTCAGAGTCCATCATTTTCAACCTCATACAAGTTATCCTGACTCCCTCTTTCCATGTGCCCTCCATATTTATTAAATTTAGGACAGACATTCCTTTCATATGCCCGGGAGTCCTGCCCAAGACAGAGCGCGCAGTGTCCTCTACAGGGTTAGAGACACATTGTTTCCAGTCAACTAGACACTTTCCTGTTGGAGACCCAACCTCACTGCACTTTAGAGCCATGGTATTGAGAGGTCCCAGATTTCTTGTGTGTGGAGGGGAATCTAAGCAATGACAGGTGAACCCAACGTAATAAAGTTTAGAAAAAAATCCACATGAAGAATACTGGGCAACTGCTGGACTTGACAATTGTAGAGACCAAGACCAAAGAGAGAAATTATCAAAGTTAGCCAGGAAGCATCCAGCTGCTCACAACCCTGTGACCTGTGATGATTTGGGTTGTTTTCCCTTGGATACAATCACAACTCCATATCCAAGGGCCCTCATGGATGGTGGCCAAGTTTTTCTACAAAAGCTCCATTAGGGCTAGGCTTTCCTAATGAGTTCCTGGTGCCTCCAATCATAATTCTGAAACACCAGAACCATGCCTAAATTTAACTGCACCCAGGGTGACTAGGAGCTTACAGGGACCCCCAGTTCTGTTCCATTTCAACCCTCAGGGTCTTATAATCTTTCTTCCCCTCTTCTGAAATGTTCCCTGATCCTAAGATGCAGGAGTTGTTTTTAGATGTAGTCTTTGTGACTGGGCTCTACAACTCTGCAATTCGATTGATTGTGGTTTTCTGAAATCAGATTTGTCCGTTGCAAAGAGAAGTTTCCTTGACGGGAGGCGAGACAACACTTATTTGTGGGAATTAAGACAAATACTTAGAGTGAAGTTAGGGTTTATACGGGTTTAATAAATTAAAAAAAAACTTTTTAAAAGTTAAAAAAAACGTATGATAGAGACAGTTTCAAAATATGGGTCCATCATTTCCTGCATGAATGATTTGGCCAAGTTGCTTAAATCTCACTCCAAATGCCAGGTGCCATGCCAATCACCGAAGGCTGGACCAGGAGGCCACTACTTTTAGGTATTTCTTTAAAAACAGACCAACAGTCGAAAGACAGTACAGATGGGAGTTAAACAAATTCCACTCCTGGTGCCAATCCTACTCATCCCCCTCCCCATAAACGTGGGGCTTCTTGAGTGAAGTTACATAAGTTCCCTTCAAGTTTCCCTGTGTGTAAAGCAGAAATACTCTTAATATTTCCTTAAAAGATTGTGATAATAATTAGGTGGGGTGTTACATGAAAAGCTATTAACACAATATGTGGTCCACAGTACGCACTAGTGAGAGCTAGTTGTCATTGTTGTAGCTAATTAAGTTAAACACATACACACACACACACACACACACACACGCACACACACACACACCTGCACTGAAAATTGAGTGACCAGAACAGGTTAGCTGAAGCGATTATGAGAACTGTGTAGCTCATGTGTGAGGCCAGTCTGAAATAGCCTACAACTTCTCTGATGGAGAAATTCCAAACCAAGAAATAATAGCATCTAAGCTCTGAAACAATAACTGAAGAGAGGAGACACAGTCTCATTCATTGGGGCAAGCATCTTATCATCTGGAACACACTAGTTTTAGAACAAACTGAGTATATGTGATTTGTCTAATTGAAGCCCAAAGAATAACACTTCCAAAGTTGGTTCTATATGACACCAATCCTTTGAAACAAATCTAATAAATAATTATGTAAGGTCAAATATGTTCACATAATTCTATATAATTATGTCCTTTCACTTACAAATCTGTAGGATTCACATCAGTATTTTAAAGACAACTGAGAATTCTTCCAGAAGCAAGGGAAATCAACCCTAAACCATGATTTTGTTTTATTTGATATTTTCCAAACTATTTGGCCAGAGACTGCTTCTTTTCAATAACTGGGATAATTTAGAAACAGACTTTCTCAGATCTAGAAAGGTTTCAGAATATATATCTGTGCCTGCATCTGCGGGGCAGTGTAGACATTTCCATCTGAAGTCATTTTAAGTCATCACCATTGTGACCATAGATGGCATTTACTAAATCTCCACCCCATGTCTCTTAAAGAATCCCAAACGAGAGGCACCCTTCTGAAAGCCCTGAAAGTCAGAAATAACTGGGATTATAAGAACAAAACAATGGGAAAGAACCGAGAACACAGGAGTATGAGACCTTGTCATAACTCACAATCGCCAGCCTCAACATTGTTGAGATTGTACTGTGCAGCAGACACTGTAGCAAGGACCACTGGGAAAGAAACATGATCATTCAGAAATATGACCCAGTTCTTTATAAATCTTATCTGCCTGTACATGATTTTTTTTCATTCTTGAAATTCCTTTCCCTTTGGAAAAATGTTTTTAAAAACCACTAATATGAGAACTTACCATTTTGGGGAGAATTTTGCATACTAGTATTTTCAGGTGTCCTAACCCAACTCATAAGGAAGAAATAAAGGATATGTCTTGGGATTGCCTCAGACTTCCTCTTGCTATAGGTCATGAAGCATTCCCCTGATATGTGGCTTCTCTGAGTCTTGGTTCCTCTCTATAAAAGGAATGTGTAAGCCCCTGTTATCTACAAAAGTCCTTCCGGCTTTAACGTTTTATGATTCTAGGATCTATAAAAATCTCATTATTAGAAGGCCAAGGTCAAATTTTGCTATTAATCAAAAAGGCCAGATGTTCAAATATAAACAACCAGATGCTCAGGGGGAAATACACACTACACACACACACGAGAAGCAAGAGAATAGGGAAGGCACAGAAAGTCATATACAATGCAGAAATATGAGGCCAAACAAGAATTCATGGAATACCAGACATAGGATACTCAATTTTCTTTTTTGGCATCATTAAATGAGAAATGACAGTCAAGTGGGACCATTTCATAACCATAGTGCACAATATACCCCAAGGGGAAGATGTGAAAAATTTTAGGAAGCAAAAGAAGTATTCTCTGGGAAGCTACTGGATAGATTCCTTTCCTAAGTCATTTTCTGGAGTAGAACGGAGTTAAACATGGGGAGTGGTATGACCCCAAAGCAAGAGCAAGGAATAACCACCAAGCAGAAAGTACTGTGAAAGGCAGAATGCAGATGAGGGAGCAGGGAAATAAAAGGGTCCAGACAGCACGGGAGAACCATCCTTCTTGGCCCTCTGAAAAGCAGAAACAGTTGTGCCCAATGCATTTAACTGTGACGTATTCGTCACTCCCTGAAGTGATGCTGAGACCGGATTTCAGAAAGAAACCTAAAAGAGAGCAGGGGCAGGAATTTTTTCTTCACTGTTGGGTATTACTAATGATAATAAATAAAGGATGTATGGTAACTGCCATCTACAAGTTCTTTTCAAGAAACAGACTGGAGGACACAGGTTTGCCTGATTTTGAAGACTGGCTCAGCCACCTCTTAGCTAGGTGACCTTGTTTTATAATTCCTCCAGGCCTGAATTTTCTTATCCAAGAACTGTCATGGCATCTATGTTGCAAGCTTGATTATTCAACCGAAGACCTCAGATTCTCAAAAAAGTAAGGCCTTGATAAATACCATGGACTAACACAGCTATTATTTCAAGCACTTAACATTCATTATCCTATTGTTCAATTATCAGATAATCCTAGGAGTTAGGCACATGTACTAATATCACCAGCTACCACTTAAAGACACTGCGGTTCCTGGAAGTTAAGTGTGTCCAAGGTCACACAGCTAGTCACTAATATATTTTAGAACTGGAATGATTTAAAATTCATAAATGCATATTTTATTGAAAGTTTAAACTCATGTTAAATTTTATTTTATATGACAAATAGTAGTATTTTATCATTAATAAAGTTGGGTTACATTAAAATGGTTTTGCTAGGGTCACTGTAAGAGGCACAGCTAGGAGAAAACAAAACCATTATTATTGTTCTAATACAACTGCAAAGTGAAGATGTCCTGAATGATGCCCTAGTTCAGACCAAAGGGACAACGACTAAGGGAGACAAACTGAAGAGGGTGTGGAGGCATAAAGAGAAGGAGTCAAAGGTCGCCCACTTCCATTCAAAAGGGCTCCAGTGGGTTGGTAGTGACAGGCAGAAATAGGGAATTGGGGAACGGTTTTGGCAAAGTGGTTTATCACCACATATGTTTCAAAGGTACCTGATAAGCACGTGAATGTGTGCTTTGAGAATGCAAGATTTTGCCACTATTGCTACTGCTTTACAATTTTACTGTGTGTGCGTGCATGTGTGTGCATGTGTGTACATGTCTGCACACATGCACACACAGACATGCCACAGCTTGCACGTGGAAGACAGAGAAAAAATTGTGGGAGTTAGTTCTCTCCTTCCACCAAAGGGGTCCCAGAGATTGAACTGGAGTCTTCATCCTTGATGGCAAGCATTTTTATTCACTGAGCTATCATGCCACTATCTTTTTGTGTGTCTCAGTTTCCTTTTAATGAAATGAGTAGGTGATTTAGAACTAAGCCTTTTGTTTCCTTCCAACTTCCCAGAAAAGGCATGTAATTGAAGTTGAGAAACTACAAGGTAGCTTTTAGAGATTAAGTATTGAATTATAAATTTGTTTTGAAGTGAGAGCGAAAAGTGGAACATTTACTGACTTTTTAAGATTAAGAAAAATGTGTCTTTTAAGAACTGACTTTGACAAGATAATATAGCCATATGTAGAACTGAGCACCCTCTATATGAATGAAAGCAATCTAAAAAAAAAGTTTATAGTGGTGGTAGTTAAGTAGCCTTTACTTTTGGATAAGGTTTAGTTCGTATTGTGTAGTTTGAAGGTGTTACAAAAAGTCCAATGGCTAACAAAATGCCTTCCCAACTTTAAAATATTGCTTCAATTTACAACATTAAAATGAATTCTTTCAAATGTTCTTTATATTGTAGATTTCACATTTATTCCACCCTCCAAAGCTGCATATTTTATGATGAATTAGTGGAGCGGAGTACAATCTAGCCACAACAGTCACCCAGGGAGAGCATGTTCTGAAGGGTCGGGAGGAAGCGCGATTCTTTCAGAGTGTGTGCCACTGCCCACCCCAGGCAGTCCACAACATGTGGCATCTGCCTTACTCCTGATACTGAGCTAGTTCTTGAGCTAAAAGGTCAAACGCTTCATTGTTTCAAGACACTTATGTCCTGAGAGTAGGCTACATAATAATTGTGGGGTTGGGGAAGTTTTGAACAGCAGGACCAGGGACTAAGAAAGGAAACGTGTAATCTGTAATAGACAGGACAGTCTGAAGGCTTTTGCACAATCCCAGTGAATCTCCTCCTACCAAGGTGGGCTTGATACTACATGGGCTAAGGAGTACTATAAATCAAACACTTCTAATTTAATGACTTTCAGTTTTCTGAAATTTAAATTAGTTAAGTTTACTATATCAGAATTTGGAAACTATTCCTGATGATGAAATGTCCACAACTAATTTTTATGCTCCCTATTTCCTCCTGAAATTTTACAGTATGCCAGGGTAGCCAGGGATGGTAAGGAAATAGGGAGGAATTGGAGCTAGAAATACAACTGAGACCTCTTTTGTTGTCATTTTTTCTTTTTTGAGACAAGGTCTTGCTATATAGCACTGACTGCTATAGACCAGGCTGGCCTTGAACTCACGGAGATTCACCTGCCTCTACCTCCCAAGTGCTGGGATTAAAGGTGTGTTCAACCATGCCTGGCTGAGACCCTCTTTAAATAGCAAACTAGCAGACTGCTGTGTTTTCACAGATGACATCAAACAGGTTCTATACACTAGAACTCCCAGGATCAGAAACCCTCAATTAGGGCTTTCAAGGCTTGAAGCCCATTCTGGTTCTGGCATCCTCTAGCTTGATGGCATGGGGAGCATAATAATATGCATTTATATTTTTGAGCGCTACTTCCCAGTCACTGCGCTCCATACTCATAATGCAGAATATCTGTGACTCCTCAAATTTCCTCTAGCCTCATCTTGTGTGATGGTATTGAAGGGGATGCTTTTGGGAGGAGCTTAAGTGGTAATGGTGGGGTTTGCAAGACTGGGGTGGGTACCCTCATGGAAAGGATCCTAGCATGCTAGGCAGCCGTGGTGCTCCTCTTTAATCCCAGCACTCCAGAGGCAGAGGCAGGCAGATCTCTATGAGTTCGAGGCCAGCCTGGTCTACAGTGTGAGTTCCAGAACAGACAGGGCTATACAGAGAAACCCTGTCTTGAAAAACCAACCAACAACCAACGAAGCAAACAAAGTAAACAAAAAAGAAAGAAAGAAAGAAAGAAAAGAATCTCAACATAGGTCTCTCACTAGCTCTCTTTCCTCTGCCAAGATGCAAGGAGTTGACAATTTGCACTCCTGATAGGAGACATCTTCTCACAAAGCTCTGGCCACAACAGCCCCCACCCCTATTCCCCCTGGTCTCAGACTTCCTCCTCTAGAACTGTGAGGAGGAAACATTTGTTTAAGTTACTTACTCCATTGCTGTTTTTGTTGTTGTTGCCCAAACTGACTGTAGAATGTTTTACAGATAATGTTTAATTTTCACAATAGCCTCTGAAGTAGATGATGTCATTTTCCCGTCTATGTTGAGGAAGAAATTTAACCACATGTAAGTTCACAGCCCAACATTCATCAAGGAAGGGATTTGAATGTGGATAGACTTTAATGGCCATATTTAATCACCTTGATATTCAGGTACCCAAACCTTGTAGGCTGTAGTTCTCCTGATTTAAAACATTTTGGCCTAGACAGTGTTTGTACTTCTTTCTGGCCTTAAAACATTATGCTTCAAATAATATGAACTATACATATATTTAGGATTTAATCTGTGCTTCTGAATACACTGTTGTGGAGAACTGTGATATAAAGAGAAACTTCTGAAACCTGCTCTAATTTGTTAGCATTCCTTTGCATTTCAGTTCAAGTTGCATCATACTGTTTACTGCTCCACCAAAAATGCTCTTCCTTGATCAATATCCCACTTTTCAATTTTATCCACTTTTCAAAAACCAGAAGGCTGTCTCCTCCAGTAGGCATTGTGAATCTTTAGAGGTTTAAAATGATGATCTGTTGGAATTTGGGGGCTTGGGAGATGTTTCTGATAATGAGAGGAAGACATGAAGGATAAGGACGTGAGGAGGGAACCCCCGACAGGAACAGGAAGAGGACTGTGGCCAGTGTCGCCAGCGACCTGCGGAAACAAAGTCTCCTTTGTGACAGACGATAGGCAAAGCACCAAATTATATCCAGTGGTGCTTGGCCAGTGAGTGTATGGTGAAGATTAAACAAAATAACATACACAAACAGGCTAGCCCTGTGTCTGGAAGGGCCACAACATGGTGGTACCTAATCTGAACGCCTTAACAGGAAGCAGGACATGTCTTTCACACCAAAGCCTGCAGCTGACACAGGGACAGTATAATGAGAACTCAGAGAGGGAGAGTTAGGAGAAGACAGGAAGGAAACACAAAGAGAAGTGAGCGGAGATGAGAAAAGGGAAGCCCAAGGAAGTCATGATGGAAGAGAAGCCTAACAAGAGAATGAAACAAAGATGGAGGGGAGAGAACAAAGGGCCAGGGTGTGGGGGGTGTTTGGTCACATTGCAGAAACTGACCTGGAGGATGAGTCCCAGAGCCGACCAGGTGCTGCACCCACGCCTGGGGCATCTGTCACTCATCACTATGCTCTCAGCTTCATTCTCCTCTCCCTAACACCTGTCATGTGTGAGCCTTCGTCACATGTGCACGAGTTTCTGCTTTCTCCACAGGGTGACTGAGGAGGCTAAGAAAAAAAGGGTAGGAGGAAGGCCCCTTTGCTCGGAAGGTATCTCTAGGAGAAGCTACACTCTGTGATTTTTGCTCCACTGCTCTGGAGCCCTAGGGGAGAAGCTGCTTCTAGGTGCTACCAATCTCAGCGTAGCCTCGCCCTCCCCTGGTGGCATTTGCAGTTCTTTCAATGTGTTTGTACTAATTTGATTTATCTGACAAAAAAAAAAAAAAAACAACCCACCATAGTTCAGCTCTTTCCCCAATGGGACTATATACTGAATATCTAGAGAAAGAAATCCATTCATTCCAGCAGTCAAGAAGGACTAGTGTTCATGCTGTGTCGTATGAAAAGTAGCGTTTGATCAGTCAGAGATGAATCCACGTGTTTCATCAGAACTGGAGGTCTCCTCGTGTCCCTAATCATCTGTAAAGTGACTGAACTTGTGTCTGTTGCTTATGATTTATTTACCTTATTCACACTGGCCACCGTGGGCCTTGCCATAAGGAACCTTTCCACAGCACCTAGTCACACTCCACCCAGAGCTGTTGTGACTTTAGACGCACATAGATGTGGAGAGTGAAGACAGAGACGGGAAACATGGAGGACACACTTGGGGTTCGAAGTGTTTGCTCTTGACAAGATGAAATGTGCGCTCTCAGGTCTTCAGAGACTCCAAGTTCTCCAGACCCGGCAGAATGGTAGACACCAAGACAACACGGAATTATTTTCAGTTTCATTTCTCCCAGTTGCTGGAGCCCTGTTGAAACCTGGCCATTTTCCTTAAGAAATCTACGGGATGGGAGGGGTGGTGTGCACAGCATAGGTACATGACTGATGCCTAGGTCAGATTGATGTCAGTCGCCAGGGAGTCCAGAAGACTAAGTACAAATGGTGGAAGAAAGAACGGGAGCTGAGTCTAGGAACACCGGCACAGGTAGAGGGAACCCCGGTGCTCTCTGGCAGAGAACGGAACAGGATCCAGGGAATGCAAATCTACCAAAGCATTCAAGGCGTGGTATTTAGGCATAGGTTCTGAGGTGACAGCTGGATAGTAGAGACGAGGCTGAAACTGTTGGCGTTCCAGCCGTGAAGGAAGCTGAGAGCATGTGAAGTCCTCAGAGGATGCTCAGCACCACGGTGAGGAGGTCACTTCTGGGAGGACAACTTTTGAATGTCAGGTGCAAGATATGAGAGTAAAAACCAGGGAAGCAGGAGGCAGAAAACTGCGAGAGCCCACGGTCAGCTTCTATAAGAAGCCCCGACTTGACCAAAGTCACACTGATTTTTGAGTTGTTTTTCTATCTGCTCAAGGGCAAGCTCCTATGGGAGTGGGGGTGGCGATGGAGGGGATGGAGTGGGGGTATCTAATCAACCGCTGGAGCAGAAGCAGCCTCCAAGCCAGAGAAGTTTCAAGTTTCTCCTTGCCAAGGTCGCACCACTACAGGTGGGCTACTCCGGGCTCCGGGCGCCCGCTTCGCTCCACGCCCACCCTGCCCGCCTCGCCGACAGTCCCCCATCCAGGCCCGGGCACTGCGGTGGGCTGTGCCCGGCAGGCGCTCCGGGAGCTACGCAGCGGCGGCGGCGGCTGCTCCAGAAGGCCTGGCGGGCGGCGGCGAGAGGCTGTGCCCCAGTTTGTGTCCAATCAGGGAGTGCGGGCTGTGCCCCGAGCCGGGCAGCAATGCGTAAACAAACCCTCTGGCAACTCCTCCGCCCCCTTGGCGCGCTCTCCCCGCGCCCATCGCCGTCGCCTCCGCCGTCACCGTCACCGCGGGCTCGGCTGCCGTCGTCCTCTCCCCCCCCCCCCCCCCCCCAAGGCCGCCCTCCCGCCGCGGGGCCACCCGGACCCCCCGCCCGCGCAGCTCGCGCCCCGCCACCCGGCCCTGCTCCGCCCCCGCCCGCGCGGGCTGCTCACCTACCGCCCCACGCGCGCGCGCTCGTGCACCACGCGCCCCGTGCGGCCCGCCCGGAACGTGGCCTCCCGAGAGCTAGGTAAGAGCGATGCTCGGGGACCCCGGTGGTGGCTTCCCGGCTTTGGGAACTTTCTAGCGCGGTTGTTCTTCCGCTGGGCCCTGGGCTAGATTCCCCGCGGGAGCCTTGCGAGCTCAGCGGGCTGCTGGGGCCGCGCGCAGCCGGGGGTCCCAAGTTGTCCACGCCAGGGCACGGGTGCGGGTGGCGCGGCTGGGCCGAGCGGGCGACGGGAGGGTCCCCGGGAACTTTATCCTCCCCCGAGACGCGCCTGGCAGCGCGGCCCGCGGCCGTGGCCCCGCGGTGGCGGCTCCGGGGCTGGAGAGAGACAGGGCACGGTGTTTGAAGAAGCTGACGCAGTTGGTGACGCTCGCGGCTTCCTGAAGGGGATCGACCACAACCGAGCGCCTTCGCGAGGGGACGCGTGGGGCAGGCGCTCGGGCCTTTCCCCCGTCTCGTGGGAGCTGCGTGGGAAGCCCCTCGGGCTCGGGGATTGAGCACCTCTACCCGGCGGCCCCGGCAGCGCGCACCCGGCTTCCGTTTGGATCGGCTCGGGCTATTATATAAGATGCCACGGAGAGCAGAGGGGCGAGCGGGAACGCGGCGGCGAGGGCGGTGGGGACCCACCTGTGCGCCACCGCGCGCCTCGGGGGTCGGGTCGGGGACCAGCCCTGCCCACCGCGCCCCTGCCCGCCCCGGGACGCTCGCTCCCCGCCACCTTGCCCTGCTCGGGCGTTTCTCGCTGTAGGCGTCTGTACTTTGAAACATTTGTTTAATATTAAGGAAGCTGCGTGTGCGGCCGTCATAGTACGCCGGGGACGTGTGGCCTCGAGCTCAGGAACGGTGAATGAATCATCGCCCGGGCGGACCGCGCTCCGATGATTCACGCGGGCTCCATACGCGCGCGCGTACTCGCCGTGGGCCTCCGACCCTGGAGAGCGGCCCTTCTGCGAGTGATGACGCCTGGAGGGGCGGGGGGACTTCATGCTTTGGGCGGCGGGGTTTTGGTTTTTTAAACCTGCCACTGTAACTTTGAGGGCGGCGGGCTCCCCCACCTTCCCTAGCCTGGCTTCGCGTTTTCTGGGAGGGTAACAAGAATCCACCTGGCTGCGTTAATGAGACAGGAGAGGCGCTGATTCGCTGCAGGGCCCGGTCCAGTCTCATTCAGAATTTGAATGGTGTCAAGTGAAGGAGGTAGCTAGCTTGGGAAGACTTCTTATAGTAATTGCGTCAACTTCAGTAGTTTTCGAGTAATTAGAAGAATCTTTAAAAAGTTGATCTTGAACAATTGGTCCCTTAAGTAGATTATGTTAAAGATTAGCTTGATTCTTCTTCAAGTTTTAAAAGGCCATTTAATTTTTCATTCATAATACAGAATGTTTTCTGCTGTAATTCTTCTTAAATGTCAACTTGGCTCATTCGCATCCCATCCCGCATTTGAAGGACTATAGGGCAAAGTTTTCTCATCATTAGGGCTCACCTCCAATGGCAAGGCCCCACAAATACTCTTGATGACTTTACTTACTTAGTTCTTGCCCCCACGAACTGTCCTTTTGTCTTCATAGCTCCTAATTCCTAATAATATTTTGTTGAGGCATTCTGTAGGTTTGCTCTTGCCCAGCCAGAATGTAAGTTCCACGGGGGAGGGAACGGAGGACTTTACCTGTTTATTAATTTCTATACTAGAATCTACAAAAACCTCATATATATTCGGGGCACCCTAGGTTTGTTGACATACTGAAGGAATAAATTGTCTTTCTAGGTCTTGGTAGGATCATGTTGACGCTTGGAATACATTGTCCTTGGTGGGCAAGCTACCAATATGGTGCAGTTCCGATTTCCTCTTTACTGTTGTCATTTTCTCCTCGTGCTGTTGATGGCACAGGATGACAGACCTATAAGCATGCTGTCTTAAGACATGAAAAAGGATGTGGAACTTTAGAACTACAGTGCCTTACCAAGGGAGCAAACAATTAAAAATATAGGCAGTAGTTGAAAATGAAAGTGCAAACAATATTGCTGTGAGATCAGCAGTTAAATCATCACCGGCCTGTATGTTTCCACTCATTGGAAACACTGGTGTTTCCTCATCCCTCTTTCCTACCTGTACACCAAACTCATACTTAGCAGCAGTAAAGACTGTCCATAGTAATAGGGCATAGTGCTAATTAAAACAAACCCAAAGTTTTCTTTCTCTGTCAGAGGCCCTAACTCTAATTTGTTAATGTTGGCAATGCCACAGAATAGTAGGTAAAAGGTATTGCTTAAATTTATTCTTTAAACTTGAAACGATCTCATGTCTCAATAAGTCAGCAGCATGATAGACGGACAAATTGAATGAGCATTTATACTCCCCAGGAGACTATGTCGATAAAGCATATTATTATAAAGAATAAACTGTGTCATATTACTCAGCTTTCGTCTTGGTTTTTCTACTGTCCACTGATAAATAAGAGGGGTCACTCTTCCATTTGTGGTCATTTTTGGAAGTGTAACTTCAAGTCTGAGTTCAGAGAACAACAGTTTAGAGCTAACTACAAGAAAGCTTGAAGTTGCTGGGCTATATTCTTCCTTTTTCCCAAGTCCCTCTTTGAAGAGACTAAGGCAGTAAAGTGATTTGCTCAAGATTGGGAGCTGGGATTTAGAACCAAGAATCTGGAGTTTCTGTCGTTGGACGCCCCTGGGTTAGTCCAGTTCCCAGCAGGTGGGGAGGAATGGCTCCTATCACTAACAGATCATGTGCTTCTAGCTTGTGACCCCTCAGAGAGTAAAATCATGCCCAGATTTGTACCTTCCCATGTCCAACATCTAAGGTATTCAACAACTACTTGCTGAATGTAGTTGGACGAAATGACCTTTCCTTTGAAAATGTATTTAAGAAGTAAAACCCGAAAAAAAAAAGTTTTCTGGCAAATAAGATCAGGCTTCGCAGTTTTCTAGTGGGAAAGCTGCCGTACCATTTTAATGTCTCTAAGTTATAAGGAAAATGGGCTGAAACTTCTCGTGTGTGTTTCTGCTTGCCTGTCAAAACCAGGAGGAGGAGACACAGCAGGGGACAGAACTTAGGCCATGTAGTCAGTCTCATGTCTGCAGCACGGGTCAGGAGAAAAAGCTAAACCTCAGCTCTGCCTGGAACTTGTGTGTACTGTGTGTGGTGCAGACGTTGATGCCGCGTACCCCGAAGGATGTGTGAGCCCGGCATAATGCACGAGGAACTGGCGACTACACGGCTCTTAATAAGTAATAACTGAAAGCTGGGTGTGGTGGCAACACCTGTAATCCCAGTCCGTGGAAAACTGAGGCAGGAGGATCTGGAACGCAAGGTCATTTGTGGCTATATAGTGAGTTCAAGGCCAGCCTGTACTAGATGAATCCTGGTCTCAAAAACAAATAATAAATAAATAAAACATAAAATAGATGGTAACTGCTGCAGACTACACATTTTTGCAGCTATGGGACTGGCACAGAGGGATTAAATGACCCCAAAGGTCTATCCCAACTCTGGTTTTGGGAACCAATAACATTTGTGCTGTTCTGCATTTTTAACTAAAGTGATTCCTATATCCCAACCTAATGTTATTAAGTACAAAAAGTGCTTAGTTTGTAGCCCCCCGCCCAAGAGTTTGTTTCATTAACACTGATAAATTTAACTCCTTTCTTATTCTGTTCACTCTGTAGATTAACTTGAACTTTCTCTCTGTTTGCTTTATGAAAGACAGTGTGAGAAGTACTTGGGTTAATTAGGCTATGAGAGCCTTACAAGTTACATAGAAAGGATATGACAGATAACCAAAGGCTGTGTCGCACGGAACTGTTAAAGAATCATAAAGAAAATACATGGCAGTTTTAGGAAAGAAAATCAAATCTATTACTAGGCAGAAAATTCAAGGAAGTATTGGGGGATTTTGCACAAGACCTCGTGGGAGTAGAACTCGCAGAGATTTGGCCACCGACCTGTATTGAGACTTGAAGGAAAGAATATGCGGCCATATCCAGAAATGGAAGAAATGTGGCTGAGTTGAAGGTTGAGGAGCTAGAAGAGTTTAATGGGAAAGGGGGGGTATGTGAAAACAGTAGGGCCGTATTAGAAAGCTTCTTAAATGTTGGGCTGGGGAGCCTGTTTGGTTTGTAGTGGAGAATATCAAAGATATGCTAAGTGCAGGTCGGTGTTATCAAAGTTACATTATGAGGCTAGTCCACATGGGGAGTAATGTAGCTTGGGTTGGGGACTGTTGAATTAGCTTCCAGAAGAGCAGCAGTGCAAATAGGCACCGAGGAGTGGGTAGGTGGGTGAGTGAGCTGCCATAGAACGGGCTGCAACACCACTTGTTGGCGAATTGGATGAATGAGATGGGAAGACAAGCAGAATAACAGCCTGTGGTGATGTTGACAGGCATTGACCCACACAGGACGAGCTGTGGGGAAGCACATCCAGGTGATGTGCAGTCCATCAACATAGGTCGAGTGGATGGAGGTGATTATAAGTTAGGACTTAACATGTTCTCTCTTTGGTGTCAACAGAATAGTGCAAGGCATAGAGTTCTTAAAATTAAAGATATGGGGGGTATCATTAAGGAGAGGATGGTAAAACTGGGAATCTTGGAGAGACAGTGGATGAAGATTCCCTGAAAACAAAATCATGGCTTTGGGATTAGATTAGTTCAGCCGTATAGTGTTTGCTTGTAATGTTCAAGACCCTGAATCTACCCCCTAACACTATCCCAAGCAAGCAAGTGTTAAGGAAGATGTCTGAGTGTTTGTGGGTGGAGTGACTCCCCGTGGTGGAGGGAATAGGAAGGTAATCAATGTACCAAGCATTCCTCAGGGTGAAAGAATAGGAGCAGATAAAAGTAACCACATCTAGATTGACATTCTTACCCATACTTGTTCTGATTCAATTATGGCATACTATTTGGACAAATAATGCCCATTCTTTTAAAAAAAATTAAATTATAGTTTTATTCGTGTGTGTTTTGGGGTGAGGTAGTGTGTGTCATGGCCTGTCATTGGGGTCAGAGGACAGTCTGCAGGAGTCAGTTCTCTTCTACCATAGAGGTCCTGGGGATCAAACTTAAGGTTTGTCAGGCTTGGCCATGGGGACATTTACTGGCTGAGTTATATTGCCAGCATACCTCTTAAACGTATTCTTAGGAATACGTTTTTATTTATTTGCATGTTGAGGGTGGCCATTTCCATTCTAAAGGAAACTCCCCTTTTCAGCAATAAATTATCTGATCATTTTGATTATGATGAGGTTGTTTCTGGATAATCATGACAATAAGACAAAAAGTAAATACAAAGATATATTGGTTTTGAAAGAGGAAATAAAAACTGTTGTTGGTTAAGAGTTATCTGTATGAAAAATGAGAAAGAATCAGAATAAAACTTCCTACAGCTAATAAACAATAACGGCAGAGTTCGTGCAAGGTTAATAGACAGATGCTACTGTCCTATATGCCAGGAGTGAAATTTGCAATTAAGAATATTGCCCTTGGTTAGATTTCTCTTACTGTGATAAACATCACTGCCAAAAGCTACTTGGGGAGGGCAGGGTTTGTCTTACTCCTGGTGATCACACTGCATCACCGAAGGAGGTCTAGGCAGGAATTAGAGCAGGAATCTGGAGGCAGGAGCTAAAGCAGAGTCCACAAGGGATGCTGATCACTGACTTGCTACCCATGGTTTCTTACATAACCCAGAACCCCTGCCCAAGGGTTGTCCTACACTAGGTTAAGCCCTCCCAAATCAATCATGGATCAAGAAACTGACCCACAGATATGCTGGTAGACCATTCTGATAGAAGCATTTTCTCAACCGAAGTTCCTGTTCCCTGGATGATCCTAACTCGTTGACAAAAATCAAGGAAAAGTTAAGTAAGTAGAAATTTCATGTTTGGTGAATAGGGAGATTCAATAGAGTTAGGACTTCTGAACTTGATTTATAAATTCAGTGCAATCTCAAATGAAATTCCTTTAATTATTTTATGAGCATCGATAAACTAATGTTAGAGTTTATATAAGAAAGCAAGCAAGATAGTAAAGATTGGAGCCGGGTGGTTGACATCACTCGGCTTTAAGACTCATAGAGAGATGCAGTCACCAAGGCAGCGCGGCATTGGCAAGGGATTAAACAAGCAGGTCAGTGGAGCAGAACCGAGATGAGGGCTCCTGAGGTTCCACAGAATTAATCAACTGACCTCTCTCAAGAAGCAAGGGCAGCATGATGGGGAGTTGCCTTTTCAGCTGGTGGTGCCAAGACAGCTGGGCTCTATGTGAAAACTAACAAAATATAACGCAAAATGGGCCATAAAAACTGTTAGGAAGTAGCAGATGAGGATATACAGGTAACTTTAGGCATGACTGTTTTTTAAATAGGACCACAAAGACGTATTTCATGGATGAAAGATATCAGAAGTTGTACCTATTAAAATTTTTATTTAAAAAATATACCTTAGCAAAAAGACACTGTCAAGAGGATAAAAAGATGAGTTCCAGGCCAGGAACTCATAGTGTGCAGGGAGGGATGGCTAGGGAAGCAGGGAGGGTTTGAGGGCTCTGGATGTGTGCTGTGACTTACTGTAATGATGGGTACATGCCATTACATTTCTCTAAAACTGTAGTCTATGCCATTAAAGAAGTTAAAGAAGGCAAAGATGAGTTATGAATTTTAGAGCAGTTTGAAGATGGTCACGGACTTCATTTGAAATGAATTGATTATCTTTTGTCGATTGCTGAAACATTGAGAGTGAGATGTGAAGCTGAGGTAGAATGGGCGCCCTTTGGAAAGCTGCTCGCCTGTATCCACGGAAGATCTAAAAGCAATGAGAGCTAGGGTAGGTCTGTTGTACCTGTGGAGGAAACATCACTCCTGTGTTCATGACTTCCTCCAGCAGTGTTCACAAACACTAGAAGTGGAGATGGCCTACCTGTTTCTGAAACTGCCAACCCTATATGGGCACTCAGTCAAGGACAAGGACTAGTGGAAATGGGGTGGGGATGGCCGGGACAGGGAACAGGAGCACACGTGTGGCAGCAAGACCGAGGAAAAGGGGATGATCTGGATGGTAGAGGGAGAAAGGCGTGAGGAATTTTCAGGTTTTTCTAACTGTGCTGTGATCAGTTGTGAGTGACAATAAAAGCTCAAAGTGAAGCTGAGCTAAAGGATGGGGAGGGACCAGGCCGTCGGAAGTAAAAAGTTGGTAGTCTTCGAGAACTCTGAGGCCAGAGTGTCACAATGATTGTGTGTCAGCGTAAATGTCTGTTTCCACAAGCAGAGAATATACGCATTAAAGTCTTTCTTAGCATTTAGTCCCCAGGATTAGAAAGAGAAAAGGAAGGGACGAGATGTGGAAGTGACTCTGCCGTTTAAAAGATGAGGATGTCCTAAGGTGCTTTAAACAGTTTGTACAAATGTGAGAGGATCCCAGATGTGCCGGTCTGAGCCAAAACGGATAAAACCTGGGGTTTCTGAATTCTAGTTAGAATTGCTCTCAAAATAATTTAAGTATCCACTGACTGGATCTTAGAGAGCGTTCTCAGCACTGCTGTAGAAAGAGAGTTTGCGGGCTGTAAGTCGGATGCGGGCACCAGCAGCTCCCCAGCATGTAAGAATTGGTGAAGAAACAGAACACAAATCTTTACTCTCAAGGCTAGGTTGGAAAAGATAGCTCAGTGCGGGGCTCAGAGTGACTTCGTATGTGCACCACTTTGCCTACTCTGAATTTTAGATGGAAAGCTTTAGTCTTCCCATCAAAAATGCTTACCCAAGTGTCTTTACTTCCCAGGTAGAAAGAAAAATGCACTAGATACCACACTTAATATCTCTGATTTAAAAAAAAAAATCTCCCTTCACCCCAAGCCCCACTATTTGAGAACTGGGACCCCTAAACCAGACCCATGGCATTCACACACCAAATAGATTGTTCTGTGAGGAGGAATGTAACGTGGCAGATAGAGGCTCCTGGAGTATACTGGGGGGTACCCCTTATTTGGAAACTTCTTTTGTCACAAAAGGTATCAGTTTCTTTGTCTAATGTTATTGTACCTTACATAAATCTGAATTTGACCTCTGATACAGTTTTGTTACATCACCTAGATGTGAATGAAATGGTGGACAGCTAGCCTGGGTCCTTTGTAATCACTTCCACAGCCACACTTAGTAGATCTCTCCTCCTCTGTGGGAATCTCAGGGAAGTCGTAGTTTCAGGACCGACTTTGAAACCCTGTTTTTGAACTCAGGACTTTGGAAATGTAGGCAGTTCTCTCCATCAAACATTTAAGAAGCCCCTAGCATGCTTGTGCATGCATGTGTTGTGCATGTGTTCAGTGCACCACCCAACCCCGACCCGCATCCTCTCTCCTGATTCTTTCACTATTTGCAATCTTTGCTGCTGCCCACCCCTTACCCCTTACCTAGGGCCTTGAATGTAGGGCAAGGTACATTCGCAGCTCACTGTTTCTAACTGCTAACTGGCTATTAAGCGTTCCACTTTCCTCACTCATTGCATGGGAGAAATTCACAGTTACTGTATCTTGTGTGGATTTGATGATAAAACTCTTTGTAAACAAATAGTGTTATGCAAATGCCAAGGTTGCCATAGGAAATGCAACATCAACCTAATCTCAGGTCATCCTTTTCAAGTAGCTGTTTTGAAAAACGACACAGACAACTGTTGAGATTTGGCAGGACACTGATTTAGTCTTTTATGTTAGTCGTGGCAACTTTCCTCCTTTATCCATGCCAGACTGGCTACGTGAGATCGAAGCCGTGTATTTCCTGACAAGTGGGATTTCTGCCTTATGTATTCTTTTGGCTCTTCGAGACTTTTTTTATTGTAAAATGTAATACATGTACACAGAAAACATTTGAAGTGTCAATGTACACATTAACAAACTGTGAAAAGTGAGCATCCATATAATTACCATCCAGCTCAAGAACTAGACCCATTTAATTTCTTCCACATGGGGAAACTTCTATCCTGTAAGATGTTTGCTCTGTTTACTTGCTCTTTAGGGAGTTGTGAGTAAGAGCGGAAGACAGGTATTAAGTTTTGACAGGTCAGAGTATGTTCCTCTTGAGTGGAGTCAGACCAAAGGTTTGTAATATTAGTGTTTTCCTTTCTAGTTATTCTTGGACTTCATTTGTCCATATAGCTGTGCATTTAGTGTTTAGGACAAGTGATTGGATTTTATCCTTATAGATTGAAACCTTCAGGCTTAGTATCTTTAATTGTGTTCACTAGGTGAGCATAAAAAGGCTGTAATCTTCTGGATGTAGGAGCAGCCCTCCTGCTTCTCTATTTTTTAAAGTTCTCATCCTCCACCCTTTCCTGTCTTTGGGAGCAAACCAGCCAAGACTGCAGGCCGGCTGCTTGGAAAATACTTAACAGTGTCAAGGCAGGCGCCTTTCAGTTCGGGTCATCATCAGGTGGGCGTGAGGTGGCAAGAGGGGTTCCATGAGAAAGCCTTATTGCACAAAAAGCCACATATTACCTTTAATTATGATGTAGGGCCACACATGCTTTGTCAGGGCATATTATTTTTAATTTCAAAAATTCTGTTTATTTATTGTTTTTTCAAGACAGGGTCTTTCTGTGTGCTCCTGGCTGTACTGCATCTCACTCTGTAAACTAGACTAGACTCAAAATCAGAAACTGGCCTGCCTATTTGCCTCCTGAATGTTAGGATTAAAGACATGCCCCACCACTAGGGCATACATATGTGCATATATGTGTGTGTGTGTGTAAACTTGCAGGTTTTTTGTGTATATATTATAGCTTCTAAGTTTGTGCTTTTATGGCATGCTGTGTGTACAAACGTGGGTCTCTGTGTCAATATGTGTTTCTTGTGCTTTTTCTTTAACCCTTTCTTCTGCTTATTTCATTCTAGTCCAGTTTGTTTTTGCTTTATCTTATTTTATTTTGTTATTGTTCTTGAGATGCCTCTTAGTTTTCTAAGGATAGACAGAAAGGTTATGGATTCGGATTGAAGGAAGCATGGGAGGATCTCAGAGGAGATGGGGTAGGGGAGCCATAATCAGAATATATTGTACGAAAAAATCTGTTTTCAATAAAAGAAAAATAGAGGAAAAATAATCAAGTGTCAAAAATCATATTTAAGAGTAAATTGATGAGTTAATAGATTAAAAGTCTTTTGTGCTATCTAGAAAAATTATTTATTTAACTTACTTGTTTAAGTTAACTGTAGCACGATTAATAAAAATCCAGAGACAGATATCGGGGTTCAACCTGAAGATCAGAAAAAGCAAAACAACTAGGCACTGCCTCTTACCTCTACCTTGGTCTGAAATGGCGATTCTGCCTCCGGGAGTCCTCATAATGAGACTGTGTCTGAGAGCTATCTCCTCCCATGTTATATTCCTCTTCGGTGCTGGGAGTAAAGGCGTGCACCACTACTGCCCAGTTTCTATGGCAAACTAGTGTGGCTACTGGGATTAAAGGCGTGCGTCACCACTACCTGGTCTGTAAGGCTGACCAGGGCAGCCGTTTTACTCTCTGATCATCAGGCAAGCTTTATGTATTAAAACACAAATGAAGTATCATTGCAGTTAGCTTATTAAGTAGGTCCTATTTGTTGAAGCTGTACCCCCGTCAGCCTTATATTTGCCTTCCTCTTGCTCCAGTAGCCCCAAGAACTGAAATTACCAGTTGAGCCACTGCACCTAACTTACGATTCATTTGAATGTTTTGTGTGTGTGATTAAAAAGGAAAAGCCTTTTCCCACATCTTAAAAAATAGTAAGATAATTGGGAAGCTATTAGTTACTCAAATGACCTCAGCAAAACTGTCAAAAGGGCAGTCCCTCTGCCTATGAAATTGGGTTAGTAAGGCTTTGTATGAGAATTTGGTAGACTGATCATGTTTACTGGCAGCCCTTCCTGAGATGCTGTGTTAATTTGGTGTCCACATGGGAAAATACCTGAGATAAAGGAAGAAAGGTTTGGTTTGGCTCATCATTTCAGAGGTTTCAGTATCCTTAGTCAACCATGCTGCCTCTGGGCCCGGCTCAAAGACAGGGTGTCATGGCAGGGAACACAGCCTACTGTGATGCTCTTCACTTGGTGGACAGGAAGCAGACAGAAAGAATTAGGGCTCATGTTCTGATATACCCTCCAAAGCACACCCCAGTTACCCAGCTTTTTTCACAATTTCCCAAGTTCCCACAGCTTCTGAATAGTCCCACTCCACTGGCTGGCAGCCAAGCCCTGGATGCGTGAGAATTCAGGAGGCACTCGGGTCCAAACTAGTAGCAAATACCATGGAATGGTGGTGACCACAGAAGGAGGCAACAGTAGGGAGATGCCTGCAAAACTTTAGGAGATACACAACCAGCCCAGTGACTTCTGGCTTAGTGTAGAGGAGAAAATAGATACCTGAGTGTCCTGAGGGGATGGGGGTGAATACTGGGAAGAAGCATTGGGTTTATCACTAGAATCTGGAGAGGCTCAGGAAGCAGAGGCCTGGGGCAGACAGAGGCCTCCAAATGCAGGACTGCTTGAGAGCCTGAGAATTAGAAATCTCTTCTACCATCACAAAGAGCATCCTAAGACTAGAATCATTTTCCTCTGTAGAATGGAGATAAAGGAAAGGTTCTGGCTTTGTAATTATGGGGCAAAGCTAGGAAAGGGGAACATGCTTGATAAAAACAGAATTATTGGAATTCTACATACTAAGTAGTGAGGACCTACACATGTCCCATATTTTGACTCTCTGGTAAATAGGTAATTAGACAGACAGGTTATGAAAAATAAGAAAAATGATTACAGAGAAGGCAGAAATACAGGAGGAATAGGGAAATAAAACTCAAAACTTGTCTGCCTATATTAAGCTGTAGAGAGATAAGAAAGTTTCTCCCATAAGAATGGAGACTGAAAAAGTAACAATGAGAGAATAAGAAGTTAATCATAGAAATTAAACATAAAATAGCAACAAAAATGTCATTAGGCTGACCGAAAAATTCATTGGGCTGAATCAGAAAAGCAAACAAACAAAAAAAGAAAAACGGAAGAAAAGTTAAAGTATTATGCAATGTACTTAATCATATTCTAGAGAGACTGAAGAGAAAGATAAAGGGGAGGAAATTACCTAAGAAATAATAGAAAAGATCTTTTCAGAACTGGAAGACATTCATTTCAGGATTATCTAGAAAAGTCAATGAGAGCATACACACAACATGGACGTGGACACGTGCGCACACACACACACACACACACACACACACACACACCCACCGCCTAATGTGCAAATCATACCACTGTAAAATTGCACTATACTAAGAGAGTGAATCTATATTAAATCATATAGTGGAAACAGGTCATACACAGAAGACTGAAGTAGGATGGCATTAGATGATTTAACACCAACACTGGATTCTTGTACACCTTAAGGATTTAAATCCCAGCAGTCAGGATGCGGAAGCAGGCAGATGTCTGTGAGCCTAGTCTGCACAGTGAGTTCTAGGACAGCCAAAGCTACATAGTGGAGAAACCCTGTCTCAATATATAAATTTAAAAAAAAACCCTGAATTATTGCCTTAAAAATTCACATGGAAATCATTTTCAATCTATAAATAAAAAAGTATCAAGTGGGAGAGAGAATTAAGACTTTTTATGGCCTCGTATTAGAGATCTAAATAAATTATTCTCTGCATCATTTTCACTGAAAGCTACTGGGTGGTATTTTTAAATAAAAAATGTGGAAATAAATCAAGGAAGAATAATATATGGTATTCCAGAACCTTGTAACTAAACAGAAGGGCAAAGAGAACTCTAGAATGACAATTTAGAACAGTTCAGCAGCCCTAGAGGGAAGCTGTCCAGGTCAGAGAGGTAGCGGCCTGACTTTGGGGAAGAGGCTTCCATGAATTACCAAGTAAAAACAAAGTTTTTGGGCAACCTGACACTGACCAGGTGTAAAATGCCCTTCAGAGGGGCTTGCTATTTCCAAGGCCTTATCAATTCGGAAAAGCTGTCAAATGAGGTTAGCAGAAGGCAATCACAAATGGCTGTACAAGAAGGCGAAAATGGCTCAGCACATGGCATTTAGGAAGGGTCGCAGTGGCGCACCTCACTGCTGAGCAAGTTAAATGTAAGGCTGCGCCGTTCCTGGGAGAAGTGGTGCACTTTTTAATCCCAGCATGCCTTCAATCCCAGCACTCGGGAGGCAGAGGGAAGAAGGACCTGGATCTCTGAATTCAAGGCCAGCCTAGTCTATACAGAGAGTTCCAGGACAGCCAAGGCTACTTAGTGAGACCTTGTCTCAACAAACTAAAAGAGGTTTAGTTTTAGAAAACAAAACAAAAAGTCTATATATACAACTGCAATATAATAGAAACTCCCTTCCCTAAATTGTAATTTAAAGAAGTTAGTCACTTTTTATTCCATGGTCCAGTTTAGGGTGAGCAAATGTTTTAAGGGGTTGAATGTCTGCTTTAAAGGCTATTCACCCCCTTTCCCTCCCTCCGCCCCCCCCCCGCACCTTCCCCTACTGTCTGTGAAGGCTTTCCCCCATCTGTAGAGTTAAAAGCTGGTCAGTTAGTGTTTGTGTTATGGATTGTAGGACATAAGGACATGTCTGGAAGTGCAGTACCTCACTTTCGCTTATATTCAAATAGCAAGGATGAATTACACGGTTATACCTACAGGCAATATTCAGAATTTTTAACAACCAACTGGTAGCCAGGCCACTGACAAGTCAGAACAGGGCCTGCTGTAGGATAAAGGCAAGCTGTGCAGGCTGTCCCTGCTGCAGCACGTGTTAACCCTTTATTTGCTGAATTGTGGTGAATGGTGGGCTGGAGGTCAAAACACCAGCTACCATCAGCTGTTCTGGAAGTATGGTAATGACAGTTGGTGCAGCTTTGTCAAGATACATGAATCAAATGCTGACCCTGGCCGTACCTGACTCCAGAAATGATCAGGAGGGGACAAGCTAGTGTATAATGAAATTATATTAGTAAAGGTCTAGAATTAGTATATCAATAAATTTTGTTTATTTGCATATTGTTAGAAATATAAAATGAAATATCAGAAGAAAATTAAAAAGTTTATATTTAGTTTGCCTTTGGGATTGAGTGAGAAGTTAGTCAGGATACTGCTAGTTTTCATTTTAAACTTGATAGCACACTTTGAATTTCTGTGGGCTAGTATAGTAAAAACTAAAATCAGTAAGAAAAAGGTAATGCAATGGTCAGAAAGGATTAGAGATTGACCTGGATCCAAAGCTCTAGAAATGTGTATGTTAAAAGATAAGACATACATTTGCTTTGAAGTAGAATTCTCTGCCCCAGCACTGATTCCAGCATGGTTCATTCCGTCTCAGAACCATTTGGGTGAGCTTTTACACATTTCAAATGGCTTCCTAGCCCCACACTCTTGAGTGCTTGGTTTGGGCGGACCCCTAGGAACTCCCAACTTCTTCTCCTTTGCAGTAAGACTAACTTCTCTACCCAAGTGGTATTTAAACATCACTGTTTTCAGGAACATTGTACTCGCTTAGCCTGTTCACACTTTGAATTTGCTCAGAGGCGCATGGTCACTTTTGCAAAAGATTCTCTGTGGAGAAATTTTAGGTCTCAGATTCAAGTAAATCTGAACTTACTGTGATTTTTCTCGTGTCTTTACCTTCGGTGCTGCCTCTTGGGGCTTCCTCAGCCGCACCCTCAAGTTGCCCTCCAGCTTCGTCTCCATGATCATGTCTGATTTCTCCCAGCTAAGGTCTGCCAGGAACTCAACCAAGAACAGCAATTCTAACTGTAGTTGGCATCACCAGAAGTTTGCGTAGCTAATTAGTTTCACCAAAGGAATTCTAAGAAAGATGAAAAATATTCAAGAAAGGCTCATAAGAGCTATGGTTTTCCAAGGTTAGAGAGCTTACTGCATTGGACTGTTGACTAAAGAAATTATGGAAAAAGCCAGGCAGTGGTGGCGCACGCCTTTGATCCCAGCACTTGGGAGGTAGAGGCAGGCGGATCTCTGAGTTGGAGGCCAGCCTGGTCTACAGAGGGAGTTCCAGGACAACCAGGACTACACAGAGAAACCCTGTCTTTAACCCCTCCCCCCAAAATGTGGAAAATAAGAAATGTTTTATTGTATAGATGAGATAAATATTCTGTACACCAGAGAAAACTCTTTAAATTTATTTTTATTTATTGGTGTTTTGCCTATATGCATGTCTGTGTGAGGGTGTAGGATCCTGGAGCTGCAGACAGTTGTGAGCTGCCGTGTGGGTACTGGGATTTGAACCCTGATCCCCTGGAAGAGCAGTCAGTGCTCCTAATCACCGAGCTATCTCTCTCCAGCCCCAGAGGAAACTTTTAATGGCAAATTACAAGCGAAAGCTTTCTCCATGCTTCCGTTCCCTACAGCGAAGAGTGTCAGGTGTGTCAGGGACCTCCCGGGCCCAGGTCTGGCTCCTGATCCTCTACCTATACTCAGAGAACGTCCAGGCTGGTTGCTGGGATTGCTTTATACTTGTACATACTTAATATGAGTGTGCCAGTGAAGGCTTCAAGGCGGTGTTCTCCGCCTTCCTAATGCTACGACCCTTTTGGTCATTCCTCATGGTGTGGTGACCCCCAACCATAAAACAAATTGTTTAAGAAGTTTTAGAATATTTTCTGTACATTTACTTGCCCCTCTGCCCAAATTTAGTGACTTAAGATGCTGGTAGTACTATTGCCATTCTCAGGAGCTTCCAGTGCTGCTGACAGAGTGATGATTCAGCTTGCTCAAAACCATAGACCCAGGTGCAAAAGTCAGCTGTTTGATTTTTGTTGCGAAAACAACCTTAGAAAAAGAGGAAGTAGCTATATTAACATCGTATTAATGACAACTTCTTAAAGAAAGTACACTTCAGAGTTCATGGGTTAACATTGAATATAATCGTGTTGTTCATAAATTGGAATTCTTGAGGCCAGCGATATGGCTCAGCATGTGAACGTGTGTGCATACTGTGAGTATGGTGACCAAAGTTTGATTCCCAGAACCCATGGGAGAGAAGGATAAACTCCCTCATGTTGTCTTCTGACCTCTGCACTTATGTGTCATGGTAAATGCCAGGGACCCTCACATTTCTTGCATTCTGAGCCCTTCCATTCCTGGTCACTCTTTTTTGTTTGTTTGTTTGTTTTGTTTTGTTTTTGGAGACAGGGTTTCTCTATAGTTTTGGAGCCTGTCCTGGAACTAGCTCTTGTAGACCAGGCTGGCCTCAAACTCACAAAGATCTGCCTGCCTCTGCCTCCCGAGTGCTAGGATTAAAGGCGTGTGCCACCACTGCCCGGCCTTGGTCACTCTTTTAAGCATGCTGGAACCACCCTGTGAAACACTTTGTCTTTGCTGCCAAAATTCTTTTTTCTATTATTATTCTCTCATATATTGTATCCCGACACAGAAGTTTCCCCAATATATTGTATCCTGACACAGAAGTTTCCCCATCCTCTCTCCTCCTCCCAATCTCTCTGCTCCCACCTCACCTCTCCTAGATCTACCCTCCCTCTGTCTCCCCTCAGAAAGAGCAGACCTCCAGGGACATCAGCCAAACATGGCATAATATGCGACTGTAAGACCAGGCATATACTGTAACATCAGGGCTGGACAAGGCAACCCAGTAGGAGGAAAAGGGTCCCATAAGTAGGCAAAGGAATTTTTTCTTTTATTTTGGTCAGTTTTAATTCTTGTAGTCTTTAAGGAAGAAAGGATCAATAAGCGCAGTAATCAGAGCTAGTCAACAAAGGGATGACAACCAGCAGTCAGCATACAGAAGACGGTGCTTAGGAAATATTTAACAAGCTTGTGACTTCATACTTTCAAAAATTAAGACAGTGAAGTTATTTTTCGATCAAGCAAAACATCCAGCTGTAAGTTCCTGAAGGCATCTGGAAAGAAATAGAGGACACTTCACAAACTGGCCTGCCGTCCCAGCGCAGGGTCCACGCTAATCTTCTCTCTGTTGTTCCAATTTTAGTATATGTGCTGCTGAAGCGAGCTCAGAAGTTCTTTTTTACAGAGTGCTATTGCTGTTTTCTCCTCTTACTTCCCTTTTCTCCATACTTGGTCCTCTCCCTCCATCCTTCCCCGCTATTGGTGCATTAACTGCACCACAACTAGGACCCCCCACGCTTTTCTCCACCATGTTGTGCATTCAGCAGTGGTTAAATTGTGAACTTTGAATCTTGGTCTGTAACCTGTGGCCTAACAACACACAGTTAGCATGTGTAATAAATGTTAGGCAAATGAATGAAAGCTTTCTCTGTACAGTATTGAGAATCTGCACTTGTCTGGTTGGGGTTCAAGATCAATTCCACTTAGAAACATTTAGCTAAAAGTTACATTGATTTGATTTTCATTATGTTTTTCACTACAAAATATAACTCATAACGTTCTTTCCAAATAGTCACCGAAATTTTTATTGTCTTCCCCTACCAAATATACGTTCATAACGTGTTCTTTCCAAATATTCACAGATACATACATATGCATAAATGTAGACATACCTATATACAAAAATGGGGGAACTAAAAACCATCAAAGATTATTCATAAATATTAAGTATCTGAGGTTTTAAAAAAAATCTTTAAGTAAACTAGAAAAATGCCAGACAGCAGTGGCACACACCTTTAATCCCAGCACTCAGGAGTCAGAGGCAGGTGAATCTCTAAGTTTGAGGCCAGTCTGGGCTACAGAGTGAGTTTCAGGACAGTCAGGGCTATACAGAGAAACCTAGTCTCAGAAAAAAAAAAAAGAAAGAAAGAAATCTTCATAGAGGTCTGCATGATTCACATGGTTTATCTGCTTTCTTTCATGAAGCCTGCTTGGTTGATAGCAAACAATCTAAAGCCTAGAATCCCTGAGCCAATATGGAACATGCCTGTATTCAAGTTACACTGAAATTTTAACTATAAAAATTAGTTTGAGAGTTCTTTTTCAATCATGAAAGCCAGACAGAAATTGACATCTGCCATTTTTTCTGCAGTGACTTCCTAGCTTATTCAGGCTGCTATAAGAGAATGTCAGAAGCTAGGGGGCTTAACAAACAGCAGAAGCTCATTCTTCACAGTTCAGGGAGGGGGGAGCTGAAAATCAAGACACGGGCAGATTGACATGTGGTGAGGGTGGGGCTCTGATTCTAGCGTGTGCTTTCTTGGCTGTGCCCTTGCATGGCAGGATGGAACTAGTCTGTGAACTCTCTTTGGTAAAGGCGTGGATCCCAACTGTATTCTCATGATGTAAATCCTTCAGAAGGCCTCACCTTAACAGGGTCACCTTGGAGGTTAGGGCTCCATCGTATAGATTTTAGGGGTACAGACATTGAGGTCATAAAGTGTAATGATTCCATATCAGTCCTGGGGAGTGAGGAGCCTTAGGTCCTCCTTAAGCTTTAGTTTCTCCATGTATAAGATAGGGGATTTGGTTCAGATTACTACCATGGTCATTTTGACTCAAGTATTAATCTGGAAAGTTATGAAACACAGCCCGTAACCATGGTGAGGTCAGATGATTGGTGGATCCAAAAATACATTATTTTCTCCTTCTCTCTAACAGCAATGCTTTCCCATTGAGTAAGTCACTCTGTGTATATTCCATTAATAAACCAATTTCTTGATTTTTTTTAAAAAGAAAATACCAGCTGCTCAATAGTGAATGGAAGAGCATTGAGAAATACCAAACAAATGAGCTCTTGCCTCTGTGTTAAATATAGATCTGCATTATTGCAGTGTTTTTCTTTCCTGTTGTAGGTATTCAGAAGGCAGTGGATGATGATTTGATATATTTAGAAACTATTTCCCATCAATTCCTGCTGCCTTAGTGTTTCTGTGAGAATCTCATTAAAAATATATATGATTTATTCTCTTAAAATATGATTTCCTTCATTTTTGTCTTTCTACAGGCAGCAAGTTTGTGTCTATAAATACAGATTTTTGTCAGGATCCTTGCATTGACGTTCATTTGTCTCCATTAGCATCTAGGTAATCTACTTAGGCAGTACTGCATTTGACCCTCTTGGTTTGCCGAAGTGTGGTCTCATCAGTTTGTCCTTGCACACTGATGCCCTAAGCAGCCCTCCAAGAGCCACTGTGATGCTGCAAGACTTGTGGCCATGCTCCTTGGGGACTGTCCCCTGTCAAGAACGCTGCTCCTGAAATGAGGCATCCTGACCTAGTTGGGACAAGTACCAGACAGACAGGCAGTTTCACTGTTTGCTAACATACACACCAGACAGATTCAGCTTTCTGAAGCAGAGATTCAGATCATTAACTGAACATTGCCCAAGGAGATAGCAGAAAGCCAGGTGTGGTGGTGCCCGTCCCATCACTTGGGAGATGGAGACAGGAGGGTCCAGAGTTCCAGACTAGCTTTAGAGCCAGCCTGGACTGCATGAGACCTGGGGCCAAAACAAAACCACAAAACTAATAACTATGATAAAACAAGGAATGGAGATTTGATTGTTTTTCACTGTTTTATTCTACAATAGTCTTTTATCACTGACCAGCTGTATGAGATGAGAGGGTTGCTTTCCTCTGAGCTTCAGTTTATAGAACTGAATCTATAAAGTTTGGGTCTTATTTCTAAAATGCATTTGGTTCTAAAGCCCACTTATGGTCATCTCATGTCTATTGCCTCTACTTTCTCCCCTTTCCTTCCATTCTTTCTAGCTTCATTTAAGCTTTCTGGGGACAAGCTGTGCTTTAAATCTCAGCAGCTTTCCTTTTTTCCTCATGGTTCAACTTTTCAGTTTTTAAAAATCAGGGATTTTTAGAAAACATTTATTATTACTAATTTAGTCTATTTATTTTCTAGACATGTTGAGATGAGGTTAGCCCAAAAACTCAATTTGTTTTGCTTCTGTGCTTGGATAATGGTCTGAAAAGAAACCATTCTTATTTTTATAGAGATTGTAGTTAGACACATTTCCTTCATCAGGCATTTCTGTATATGTCTGTCAGTGAGAATCAAGCCGACTAGATGCTGTTGACAGCAGTCACAGGCTATATCTAGAGGAGAAGAGTTTGTCGTTCACCCATATTCCTTGCCATCAGTGCAGAATCTATTCTACTTAGTACTTCCATGCAAAGGAAAAGGAAGGATGGCAACCATGACGTCCTGCAGAAATGAGTTAGAAAATAGTCTCCGATAGGGTCACTCCCTCCTTGCAGAAATGCCTGTCGAGTTGTCTGCTAGGTTGTCTTTGGCATGCTGTCATGCAGAACAAACGTTCTTAGCCGTACAGAGTTGATATCTCTGCTATCAGAAAGCAAGGTAGTAAAAGCTGTGGGACTATGAAAACCGGAGCAGAAAAGGAGGGATCCGGGGGAAATGAGGAGAGGAGAGCTTGGCTGTAGTGTAAGTACCTATGAATGGGTTAAATGTCCAGGCTAAACAGACTTTCTGGGTGCAGTCAAAGTTAAATATCTTAAAATAGGAGATGTCCCTAAGAGTAGAAGAAGAAATTAGTGTATGGAAGTGTTGAGTGGTTGGTGAGATTTGATTCCAAATCAACATAAGGGGGCCATGGGGAAATGTACAAAGGACAGGGAACAGCCTTGAGGAAATAGATCAGCTTTCCCACTCACTGCCCCCAGGGGCCTAGCAGAGACCAATTCCAGCCAAAAACCAGAAGCAACCAGAAGAAGATGCTTTCCGTGGGCTTCAAAACGGTTCCATTTGAGAATCTAAGCAAAGGGCTCAGCTGATGCTGCACCCAGGCCTGGGACCCACAGAACTGACATAGGAGGTGGTGTTGTTTGAGCCTCCTCCTCCTGTGGCGATTTGACATATCAGTAATGGAACACCCACAGAGTCACAGAGCTGGCCAAGAGAACCCCAGGCAATGAGGAAACAAGAATGGAGTTCCAAGGTGGTATACCTGGGGGACAGAGGGGCTACAAGGTGGCCACTGTGGCTGGAATGCAGAAAACAAGGGGCCGAGTGGGAAATGAGGTCAGAAAGGAAAAGGGAAGTTAGTGGAGGACGGAGACCACGAAGGGCTCTGGCTTTTATTCCAGGGGAGCTATGGGGACATTGCATGTTTTCATCACAGAAGCAATGGGCTTGTTTAGCTTTAAAAACAATCTTACTGGCTGCTCTGAAAATAGACTCCAGGCGAGAAGCAGGAAGAGCAGTCAGTAATGACGGCGGGATTCCCAGTGCAAGGTGGTGGCAGCTCAGATCAGCCGTGACGGTGGTGGGAAGGGGTCCAGAGTCTAGATATATTTTAAAGATAGTCTCTTTTCTTTGTGACTTGGATGTGGAATATATGCATGTGGGAGAGAAGGCAAAGATGCCCCTATGTGACGTAGAAGATAGAGTTGCTATCTGTTAGGATGCAGAAAACAACAGGCAGAGTGTTAGAGAGGAGAGTGGAGGTCAGTTGGCACATACCGAGTAAGAGTTGTGTGTCGGCCGCCCAGCAAGTGTGGTAGGCGGGACAGTGGCCTGCACATACTTCACGTTCTAGTCTCCATAACCTGTGGCTGTGTCACTTTAAGGTTACCCTTGAAGTGGCAGGTTATCTCGGGCGCCTCACCTATGTGTACCGGTCCCTTCAAAGCTGAGAACTTTGGCATGGTGGCCAGGGGCTGAAGCAGCTGTGGACAGAGGACTAGAAGCACCATTGCTGACTGAAGATGGAGGAAGGAAGGCATGGGCCTGCGAGTGTGTGTGTGACCTCTAGCAAGGAGGCATGGCACGGAAGCCTGTTCTCCCCTACATCTCCCCTACATCCTCCAGACTGCGACACCTGACCATAAAGCCATAAAATGATAAAATTTAACTTGGGTAATTCACTACAGTAGCCAAAGAAATCCCCAGAGTAAACAGTTGGATGTGAGACTCTGTAAGAAGAGAGAGTTGGGAGTTTGAAGGCACAGAGGTAGCAGTGGAAGCCTCGGCTGAAGGAGATCTCTGGGACAGGCTGGAGACAGGAGACAGATGGAGGGGCATTCCTTATCTGCTCCCATTAGTCTTATCTAGTCACCTGCTGGCCAGGTGTTCCAGATGGGGTCTTAAGTCTTTCAAGACTGTGTGTGCGGGCTGGAATGGCTCGGGGGCTTCACCTGGTATTCCATATGCTGGTGGCTGAGTGAGGCCAGAGTGGGTAATGTAAGAAGAGGATGAAGCCGACATGTGGTACTGACAAAGGCTGGACTGAAAAAAAAGTGTGCCAAGAGATTTGGGGGAGTAATCAGTGCCCAGTATAGAAATTTACTAATTGAAAATAAACATGCTGAAATTTGAACAAAACATAACCAGTCCTGCATTAAATTTTAGAAGTTATATTTATTTTTTGTGTGTGTGTTGAATGCTTTACCTGTGTGTTTGTCTGTTTGCCACGCTGTGCTGGTGCTCTTAGAGGTTAAAAGAGGACATCAGAGTCCTCAGAACTGGAGTTAAAGATTGTTAGAGCCACTACCTACATGCTGGGAACCAAGGCCGGGTCTCCTATGAGATCAGCAAGTGCTGTTAGCCACTGAGCCACCTCTCCAGCCCCTGGTCATGTATTCTACCATACAAAGTTTCAGTATGGTCAGTTTGTATGGTATGTGTCTGTGTGTGCGTGCGCGCTTCGAGAATAAAACCCAGGGCCTTGCACGTGTTAGGCAAATTTCCTGCCACTGAACTGCACTCCAGTCCTTGATAGTCTTGACTTTTAAGCAAAATATTTCATGCATATGTATCAAAAAAAACCCAAGCCCCTCTGCCGTCAGGGAAGCTCAGAGCAGAGTTCTGCGCCCCTCCTCACGCTCGGGCTTTCATATTAATTGTGATGCCTTATTCCTTGCTATCAAAATCTTCCCATGACTCCACTCATGCATATTTTGGGTTTAGTTTTTGTTTTTCTTCTTTTGTTTGTTGTTTTGCTTTGTTTTTTGAGACAGGGTTTCTCTGTGTAGCCCTGGCTGTCCTGGAACGCACAGAGATCCACTTGCCTTGGCCTCTCAAATGCTGTGATTAAAGACGTGTGCCGCCACCACCCGGCAGTCACACAAGTCTTAACAGAAGTATTAAAACATCCTCAGAGGGACCTTCCGTAGTACCCTAACAAAATACCACACACTGCTCTTGGGACCTAGTCGCCTTCCTTCTAATCGAAGCTCCTCACCGACACACCTGTGTCCTTAGGGTTTGACTCTGCAGCTGCCTCATGCCCTCACTCAGACTCAGACTCCCATCCGTATTCCCGCCACACCCTGTGTATCTTGACGGTAGTGTCCCCTGCCCTCAGACCACCTCCATGGGGAAGGAGCCAAGTCTGTACTTGTGGACTACACTGGTTTTGGGTATTATTCATTGTTCAGCCCACGCGCATTCCCATGGTCTGCTTTTGTGCCAGCAGCACAGGAAGTCAGTTACAGACTAAGGAGCACTGAGGCAGGCGCAGGGTCCCGTTGGAAGGTGAGCTGTGGTTGCTCCCTGAAGCCCCCATGCTCTTGCTTCCCTGTGCAGGATGGGGCGGCACTCCTATGGTTTTGTCAGACAGGCTAATAGCATGATGTAGTTTCTAGGTAAGGGTGGAGAAAAGACTGGGTTGACCCCAGTGTTCTGGTTATCTGATGCTGTGTGTCAACCCACCCCAAAGCTTAATGACTTCAAACGAGGGCGATCATTTGTTATCTCCCACCTTTTCTCGAGTCTGGAATTCGGCTGTGTGGCCTGGCCCCGTTCCACATGGTGTTCACAGAGTAAACTCAACAGCTCAGGGCCGGGATCATCTACAGGCTTGTTGATGTGCCTGATGCCTGATCTGAGATACCCAGGTTCTTCAGGCGTGTTCCTGTCTGTCTGCATGACCTCTCTCTCATATCATTTTCCAGGGGCGCCTGCACAGGCGTGTGGCTGTGGAAAGTGAGATCTCCACAATGTCAGCATCACAGCGAGCACTGATGTTTATTGAGTGCTTGTTAACCCCTCGCAGGTGTGATTTATAAGGTAGCCTGCTCTTTACAATGAAGGGACAGAGAGTCCATGAGGTTAAATAATGGTTTTAAGCTCACAGTGGGTTTTTGAATTTGTGATAAAAGGGCTAATGGTGGGGAGTCAGTGGGAGCCTTGTTTCCAGAAAGAAAGAACCACAGCTTTACTGGTGCCTCCATCAGCTTCTTCTGGGCAGCCCCCCCATACAAGCACATACACCCCCTTTCCCTTCCCTATAGGATAAAAAACCTTAATTTTGTTTGATCACATTTCAATAATATTTTCCTACTTCTATTTTTCCATTGAAAATATGTCACTTTTGTTATAACTTGAGCCAATGAATTGATCTAGAAACTTAAGTATTATAAAAAAGACACCCAAACTGATTTAAAAAAAAAACAAAACAAAACAAAAAACAAACCAGCAGTCAACCAATGTAGCCTTTAATCCCAGTACTTGGAAGGCAAAGGCAGGCAGTTTACCTAGTGAATTCCAGACTTTTTTTTTTTTAACAACCAGAGGCTGTACCTCAGTCTTACCTGGGTCAGTGGAAACTTTAGTGTTGATGGGAGAGTGAGTGTCCTTTGGTCCTTTCCCACAGCCTCTTCCTGCCTTGAGCAGGGTCACCCTCCCCCAGTACTGTCCTGTGTCATTCTCATTATAATTGCCTCTCTTAGACACTCTTGTTGAGCACGTGGTTAGTGAATGAATTTCATACATTTGAACCCTCCAAATGGCTGCGGAATCTGTGGTTTTCCCCTTGAACCTGGCCATCAGTCTTTAGAAAAGAGAAACATAATTTAGTTTGGGGACCTCTTCTAGGTGCACCAAAGGGAGATAAATATAAATATTTGTTATTTTATCCTCACGGTAGTAGGTTAAGCACATACTTGTGTGTGTGTGTGTGTGTGTGTGTGTGTGTGTGTGTGTGTGTGTGTGTGTGTGGTGTGTGTGTGTGTGTGTGTGTGTGTGTGTGTTTGTCTGGGTTCACACTGCCATTCGTGAAGGGAATCCAGGTGTTTCCCAAGATCAGGTGTGTTGATTCATTGTGTTAATTACACACTATAAGTGACACTGGGAGAATTACTCTACCAATGAGCCCAGCAGGCAGACAGTGCCTCCTCTCTCAAAGCCTGCCTCCTTAGGGGCTGAGGTAGTGAGCTCACAGCATGTTTAACTGGTCAGGTTGTGAGGAATAGTACGTAAAAGATAAATCCTGTAGAGGGCTTGTTTCTTGCTTTTCTCATTGCTGTGGTAGAACAGATAGAAAGTAAGAGGAGCTTGCTCTGGTTCACAGTTCAGGGACATGGTGACATCATCACGACGAGAGGAAGGCATGGTGGCAGGAGTGGCCCCTCTGTGGCAGGTGGAGCATGCCGTGGCTGGTTGGTTCCATTGTGGCAGCAGTCAGGGAGAGGCAGTCCCAGAGGGGCTACTGTAACCTCTAGACCCACCCCAAGTGACCCATTTCCTCTAACTAGGCTTCAGAAAGTCCGCAACTTTCCAACACATACGCCTCCAGCCGCGGACCAAGTGTTCAATCATGTGAGCCTCGGGGTGTGGGGTGGGGGGGGGACATTTCACATTTCAGCAGTAACTGAGGGAAACTTGGAGTATCAGACTATGTCATTCTACCCAAGTTTGTCCCCATTTCTTTCTCCATCTTAAAGTAGAAGCCAGCAGGTCCTAGGTAAGCAGCTTATTCTCAGCCACACTGGTCTCCTTACTGCAGGGACCCCGGTCACCAGCATTATCCTTGCTCTTGGTACTTCCCTTTCTCTCTGTGTGGCCACAGAAAGCTAACCCCTTCACCTCTCTGTGGACTCTACCCAGATTCATCATCTTAAATATCAGACACCTTGCTACCGCCCTCCACACCTCTAATCTCTTGGCCGTAGTGCAACAGAGGAGGGGGTGGATACCAGCGGTCAGACACAACCGTGAGCAAAGCTGTCACCAGCTTCCTCTCCACAGAGCAAGTCTAACCACGACTGGGGACCCCCCTGCCCTTCAGTTGTCAGGAAGGTTCTCTATAGAGGTCCTCCTTGCAGCACCCTGGGGATCCCCCTGGACTCTACAGTAGAACCAGTTCAACCCTGCTCTTAACTGGGAATTTCCACACGACATTTGGCCTCTCCCCATGTGGCCCCCACTCTGTGGATTAGATGAAGTTTTTTGAAGTCAGGGACCCTGCTTCAGATCAGGGCGATTCTACTGCAGGAGACTTGGCTGTGTGTATCCAGACTGTGGCCCCTGCCCGGGAGCCCATTCTAGCCCTCCCTGGGTGCTTCTCTTACATCATCGTCTCTGGCTGCCTCAGCTGTGGTCTCAGCTTTCATTTTCACTGGCTGTTCTGACCTTTTATGTCTTGTTTTGTTCAGAAACTGAAACTGCATCTCATACCTAACAGGTTTGTGTCTATCTCGTTTCATTCTCTTAAAACCGCTGCATCTCTCACTTTCTGCCACTTCACTTCTTGGTCCCAGAGCATCAAGAAGGGGCAGCTCGACCTCCACCAGTAAAGTCCCACACGGTACAGCTTTGGAGAAATTAATAAGTAGAATTTAAAGTTTTCTTGTCACGGGTTTGGTTCTCACAGATTCAAGGTGGGTTTTTGTTTTTTGTTTGTTTGTTTGTTTTTGTATAAGAGAGATGGGAAGGAGGGGCTAGGTATAACTCAGTGGGAAAGACTGCTTATTGTATTAACATGCAGAGCTGAGTTCAGATCTCAGGACCCATGAAGAAAGCTGTTTGTGTGTGTGTGAGTGTGTGTCTGTGTGTGCGTGTCTGTTGTGTGTGTCTGTGTCTGTAACCCCAGCCCTGTGGGGGTAGAAACAGCAAGATCACTGAAGCTGATGACTGCCAACCTAGCTCCAAGTTCAGTGAGATATACTGTCTCACAGGATATCTGTGAGTAAGGCAGAGGCCAGTAGATCAGGATATCCAGTGTCCTTCTCTGGCCTCTGTACATGTATACATACATGTACTTATAGCACATATGAACACCTCCCTTCTTTCTCTCTCTCTTATACACACATACACAAACACGCAGTCATTCACTCATGGGAGGGGAAGGAGAAATTAAGCAGATTAAACTGCTATACCAGCCTCAGTGGGAGTCCAGAGCTGGAATGGCTCTTCAGACCTCTCTTGACTTGACTGTGATAGCCAGGCCTTTATACCGGCCTCCCTCAGTCACTGCATGTTGGTCACCTTGACAAAGTGACGTGGACAGAGTCCATCCCTGCAGACCTCTCAAGCGCCTCGGGAAAGTATGCCACGAAAGCCTCCTTGCCAGTCCTCAGCTATGCCTCAGCACCTTCCGTATTCCTGTAAGTGAGGCTTGGCCTCTTCTCTAAGATATGATGCAGGATTTTCATTAAGAAGTGACCCCCCTGGGGCTGGGGAGATGGCTTAGTGGCTAAGATCTCTTACTGCCTTTTCACAGGACCCAGGTTTGCTTCCCAGCACCCACACGGTGGCTTACAGTGATCTTTAACTCCAGGTCCAGGGGATCGTATACCCTATTTTGGCCTCCTTGGGCACAAGGCACACAAACACTCATACATAAAAAATAAAAGTAAATAGTGTTTTTTTTTAAAAAAAAATAAACTTTTTGGTCGGCTTTAGTTCGCTACTGAACTTTTGTAGATGTCATTGATGACGCCTTAGAGAGTTTATAGAGCCCTCCTGTCCGGCAAATGGAGAAGCGGGGTAATAAGAAGGCAGAGGAAGTCTTAGTGTGGCTTTCCATGAAGCAACCCCCCGAAATACCAACGACAAATATGGAAGAGAAAGATCACCCAAGAAGGGTGTGTTCTAGAGGAACTCTGCCGTGGGCCACAGGAACCCAGTCCCTTCAGATAGCTCCGGAGACCAGTCTCAAATCTCCAAAGTGAGCCTGCTTAAGTGGAGAGGAAAGCGGAACCAACGTTGCCGATCAGCTGCCCACCTGTCCCTGTCTGAGACTGCCTCGGAGTCCTGACTCCCTGCGTTTTCACTCGGTCTGCAGAGGGGTCCTGTCAACAAGGCTGTTGTGTTGCGTTTACCAAGAGTGGTACTCTCACAGTCCTTTCCAAAGTCACCTTCTCAGGGTAGCCTGGCTTGCTCCCAGAGCCAGAAAACTAATTCTGGGTGAGCCCTTGAGGAACCTGGGGGGGGGGGGCAGTGACAGCACCTGTTTCATGGGATTGCCTAAAACTAGTGTACAGATGCCCTGACTACCTGCCAAGACACTACACCAGCCTGCCCTATGTCTGGGTGAGGGAACATGGTCTCTTTCTGAGTAGCACTCTATCAAGGGAAGACCTGACCGATAGGAACAGTCCCAATACTGTAGGCAGATGCTGCGGCACTGTGACCAGCCACCACGGCGCTCAGCGGTGTCCAGGTCTTGCTGGAAAAGCTGTTCCAGAAGGAAAGATACTTCCTATGCACCTTCTGTTTTCAACAGACTAAGTCTTGAGCAAAGTTCCAATGGGAACTGGAACAATACTGAAGTGGGTGAAGGGTGGGATAGCCTGCTGATAAACAGTTGGGGGCTTTTGGAGAGGGCTGACTAGGTTTTCATCGTCTTCATCTCCTCCCTAGTGAACATTGGGCAGTAGGCAAATTAAGCCTTGGTCTCCTGCTCTGAAAGTGGTATCGATATGATAGACTTCAATTCACATGGGGGTTTAGAGGACTCCACGATGTAACTGATATAAAAATATCTGACTTGGGGCTGGAGAGATGGCTCAGTGGTTAAGAGCACCGGCTGCTCTTCCAGAGGTCCTGAGTTCAATTCCCAGCAACCACATGGTGGCTCACAACCATCTATAATAAGATCTGGTGCCTCTTCTGGTGTGTATATGTTAACAGAACATTGTATGCATAATAAATAAAATCTTTTTTAAAAAAATCTGACTAGAGCTTGCCGTGTAATAAATATTAGCTGTGATGCTGATTATGATTGGCAGGAGGGAGTGGAAAGGAAGGTTCAGGTAAGAGAATGGCCAGAGTTTGGGTAAACATGGCATGGAAGAAGCAAAAGGAGAAATGCTAAGGCCAGGGAAGGCATCATAGTTGCCCACTTAGAACAAAACCTCATAGCAAAACCACCAGGGGAAGTCCAGTATGTAAAACACATTAACAGGGCCACTTGAACGTGGAGTCTGGAACTGTGGTCCTGTCATTTTTCCCTCTCCCTCCAGCTACCCACAGCCCCGAGGGAATTCTGAGAAACCCCAGTGCTGCAAGAACAAAACCAATTTTCTATAGAAGGATTTGTAAGAAGCCACCACAACACCTCCTTTGTTCTGAATTGACTAGGTTTTCCGGCCAGAGGGGGGATCTTTTAAGAGTTATCTAGGATGAAACTTTGCTTACGTGTGTTGCTTATTTGCCTTCTTAACAAGGCTGGATGAAAATCCTGTAACCTGATGAGTTTTGTTATCCTAATGAGCATTTAGTTACAGTTCTGTGCCTTAGTGTGATGCTTTCCAGCCTCAGGGGTTCTGAAGAGTAGGCTTTCCCGACTGCCCCGTGCTCTCAGGGTTACTATGAGCAGTGGATTGGTGTGTGTGTGGCGGTGGGGAGGGCAGGGTTTCTGGACATGGGGACCAGGCTGTCCAGACTACATCCCAACATGCATCTTATTAGTCCTGTGACCTCAAGCAGGCACCTAACCCCTCTCTCAGTTTCCTCTGCAAACTGTGGACGATAATCATATTTACTCAACGGGTAAATTTTAAACTCTTCATATGTTTGGAACAACGATTTGTGTAAGACTGCTATCTAAGTGTAAGGATGGTTGTGGTGGAGGGGTAGGGGGTGGTAGTGATGAATCCATTTTATAAAATTTTTTGGTCATTGCCTATCACATGGCATAGTGCTTGAGCCTATGAACTCTGAAGCTAATAATAATCTGAACTTGAGTCCCACCAACGCTGTGACCTTGGGAAGGATAATTCTGTGATTCTTTAGTTCATTCATCTGAAAAAGAGGGACTAAAGTACAGAGTAGTTTATAGGATTTCTGTGAAGACCAAAAAGGATAGGTGTTTGTCAAACCCGTTAGCACCTGTTTGACAAACAGAGAGTGGCCTTGTATGGCATCCATCTGTCTTACTAATGAAGGGTCTTGATGTAATGTATAGTACAGAGTCGCAGTTTTTATTTTTTTTACTCCTAAAAGCCCTTGAGAAGAGTTTTTACTTTGTCACTTAATTGGCTTCGACTTATGGAGGTCATTAGCTTACTGATGTTAAGTGAGGTGCTTAATATTGTTACAAGGGTAGGTGGATGGAAAGATCAACCATGTGCGTGTTAATAACACAATACTTCTTATAATACTGTGGTGTGAATTTGCATGCATTTTTTTGTTGAAGGATCATGCTTTGCTGAAAAGGTTGACCTGCTTCGCGTTCCTACAGGGGAATTTTGCCAAGGGAAGGAAAGCAGTGGGAATGTATTGGTAGAAATGACTAGAAGCAGGACAAGCAGCGGGTTATCTAATGCAGCCAACTACAAGCCAAATATGTGACAAAAAGCAAGAAAGAACACAAACAAAAAAATAAGGACTTGTACGGCCTTTTTAGGGGGCAGGAGAATGTTCACCTCTGTATGATTTTACAGGCCAGTGTGAATCTCTAGAGCGGCAGTTCTCAGCCTGTTGACGGCGGCCCCTTCACAGGCGTCGCCTAAGACCATTGGAAAACACAGATATTTATGTTACAATTCATAGCAGTGGCAAAATTACAGTTAGGAAGCATCAAGATCAGCTCCTTATGAAAGAGTTTGAAGCCGCCAGGATTGCATCGCATAATTAAAATGTTTGGAAAAACAGTCTAAACCTTGGGAGAGAGGTGGGGGCAGGTGTGCAGTGGGAGTGAGATTGGGGGTGTGTATTGCATGTCCATTCTGGGTTATCCTGGAACGATTGCACATGCTTGGTCATATTCCTTAGGAAAGTATACCTTTGCCTAAGTGGCTGTTGACTATTAAGCAGAACCCTGATTCTGCAGAATCAGGTGTTATGTGTAGATTGGTGACCTACAAAGGATTTCTGCGTGGTAGAGGTGATGTTCTTTTCTGTGAGGGACTTTTCCTGGGGAGACGGGACACAAAGATGTCTACCTACCCTGAAAAGGAATCCCCGACAGACCACAGTACCGGCTGCACCAGAGTCTAACTAAGTGGACAGTGAGTTTTATTTGGGTTACTTACAGGAACAGGGACGACCCAGAACATTTACATTACCAGAAACAAACATCCAGAGGGTGGCTACTGACAAAAGCCTCATCCCTGGAGCTCTTTGCACAACAGGCAGGAACAAACTACTCCCCCAACTGTTGTTTTCTGCTTCTATAACTGTGGGAGAGTTCCCTGTGAACTTTGGAAATGTGCAGTTTGTTTATTCCTGGGTCTCATGAGCACACCCCTCCTCCTTTCTGGAGAGGATGTGTTAATTCAGAAGAAAGGGCCAACAGCACCCTCCTAAAGCCATGGTTTCTTCTGTCCTGTGGGACATTAACTGGTTTAATAACTAAATTAGCCATGTTTTAAAAATAAGATTGTGTGTGTGTACACGTGTGTATGTGTGTGTGTATCCAAACATGAACATGCATGCACATACACATGCATGCCCATTGTATGCAGAAGAAAGCGCCAGAGCTACTGGAGCTGGCATTGCAGGCTGTCAGACATGAGTGCTGAGAACTGAACTCCGACTGTCTGCAAGAAGTGCACTTAACCTCCGAGCCATCCCTCCAGCCCCATACACTACAAATCTTATTTCTTTATTCTGGCTTTCAGTAGCTGGATATGCTTGGCTCTCCTGTGCTTCACTGACACTCGTGTGTCATCTGGTGTTTTCCTTATTAGTGAATTAAATAAAGTTTTGACACGTATTCAATATATATTTGTATAAAAGTCGTATTTTAGATCGCCTGAAAAATGCACACTGGCATATAGACTACTTGTTAGTATAAATTATCTTTCTTCCTGCTTTCTCTGTTCCCTAGCAGTTTTGTTTGTTCTCTGCATGTAGGCGATCTATGCACAACAGAAACGTGTCCAGCAGTGTTTTAACCTGATAGCTCTAGGTTGTAGTTGTGAACCTTATGATTTTAGTAAGGTGCACGTCATTGGACTTAGTGTCCATCAGGGTAAGCTAATGGAACACAGTTTTCATAGGGTCTCAGTTGTCATTTGTTGTTGAGTTTGTGTGACACAATACCACCAAATTAGAAAAATACTTGATTTTGAGGAACCAGAATTATAGTGCATGAGGTATTACATGATAAAACTTTAGAGTACATGTTTTTGAATCATTATGTGCTTTAATAAAGATAAGTTTTAGACTCAAATGAAATGTTTAATTTGCAAGTCTTTCTTTCCTACTTTTTTGGGGGGCAATAAGATCTAACCATGTAGCCCAGATAGGCCTTGAACTTGAGATTCCCTTTCCTCTCTCATTCTGGAGTGAAGGAATTATAGGCATGCAGCCAGCAAGCTAGCTGTCCACTCTACTCTGTGTATATATTCCAACTAGTCTTGCAGTAGAGAAGAAGGTAAGCTCTAAGATTACCACAAATCAGTTCTGCCACTGGATGTCATTGAATTTACCTACTGAGGTAGCTCAGACTGTTAGGCTTAAAGCTTTCATTAAAACAAACAAAACAAGCAAAAGCAAAACTTTGTGTCTCATCTTTTGTTAGAAGTTTGTACTCTGGAGCTGGCAGAATAGCTCGGGAGTTAAAGGCACAGAATCGCCTGAAGATTGTCCTTTTGTTTTGTTTTTGCTTTTCAAGACAGGGATTCTCTGTATAGCCCTGGCTGTTCTGGAACTCACTTTGTAGACCAGGCTGGCCTCAAACTCACAGAGATCCCCCGTCTCTGCCTCCCAAATTCTGGTATTAAAGGTGTGTGCCACCACTGCCTAGTGAAAGTTGTCCTTTAGCTTCCACACACGCGTTATGGTTTGCACACCTGCATACATGATGATGATGATGATGATGATGATGATGATGATGATGATGATGATATGACAAGAGCAGTATCCTTTTAAAACAAGAAAATGCAAGTTTGTGGAAGGAAGATTCTCTTAGTGAGTATTTATTTAGCAGATACTAAATGTAAATACTTAATTCTTCTTGATCAAAGCTTCTTGAGAACAGGGCCCTGTTTATGTATTCAGCCCCATGCCCCAGGCATCTCATTCAGTTCCTGGTAGATGGTAGGTAGTCCTCTGAAGAGTTATGAATGACGTAATAACTCTTATCACTTACAGAGAGTAACAAGACAAGGAATGGTGTTACATCTTGGTAATAGGTGATTGTGAATGCTGCAAATGCTGAACCTGATTGTTTGATTGGTCCAGGGATTTACCATACTTTCAGCATCCTAAAGACACAGTGTAAGTCTCACATTGGTCATCTATAGCAAACACTTCCATTCTTTACAGTGCTTTAAAAAATTACCTTGTTTGAAAATTACCAGCACAGGAAGCAATTGGATGTGAAATAAGTGGTGGAGGCATTTACCTGATATGCGTTGGTTCTCTGTGGTCTAAATGACAAGCATGGGAGCCTAGACGTGCCTAGGGATAGCCCAGAGAATAAGTCAGTGATACAGGATTGAATTCCCCCAATTACTGGCTCACTGCTGCCATGCCCCTTTTCTCACTTCCCCAAATTCCTTACTGCTTAACTGCCTCAGTTTCCTCCCTGGAACCAATAGTGTGTAGGTCAGCAAATTCAGGGACTATAATGAATACTGTTCTCTATATACAGTGCTGAAAGTTTTCCTTGATGTTCAAGTTTGCATTTTTCATAAAATACTAGAAATGGTGATGTTCTTAAAATTCCCAAATGTGTATATTACATATAGAGCTGTGAATTCTCTAGTAAGTATGTAACTGTTGCACAGACAGCAGTTTTTGTGAGTAAACTAAATTCTGTGCAACGCAGGCTCGTGATCAGAGCCCTCACCATCCAGTGAGATTAGAGATACACAAGCTCTTGTTTTTAGAGCATCAAATACCCTTCCTGCTCTCACTAGGCTCACTAAGCTGGTCATAGTCTTCTCTCCTCTGATTCTCTATACCATCCCTTGTTGAACCCAAATATTATACAAGGGTGATGCTGATGATTTTCTAACAACTGGACATTTTAAATCTGAATTATGTTTAGTTCAACAGATATAAAGCAAATATACGCCATCCCTCCCCACATCAGCCCTGGCACTCTAACTATGTCACAAAAAAACCTATGAGCAAAGTAGACCCATGGTCACAGGTGCTAGAATTGCATGTGACAAGGCTGTATGCCAAAGTTCATCGATAATTTAATTGCTTTAGCCAAGCTCAAAACTCGTCCTTACTATAGAAATGATGTTAACCACTGTTGGTGGCTTAACCTGACAGCCCACACACCTATCTGATGTATGGCTGCCTATATCATAACCATGATCCAGGGGAGGTCTGAAGCATGCCATGCTTCATGACCTGTGCCAGGCCTCCTTAGCCTTATTCCCCAGGAAAAGGTGAATGTGCTATCTGCCCATTCTGCAGCCCCATGATGCAAGACAATCAGACGTGATAGGGAGTCAAGTCAAAGCAGGAACTCAGTTTATTACTTAGAGTGTCAGCTTATATAGGTTAAGTGACATGGTGTGATGTGGGGGACCTCCAGCCAATAAGAGACAGCCAAGCCCTCCCTCTGGCTGGAGGGGCATCTACCTAGATTTTGCTGTCTCATCCTCACTTGGTTCCCTCAAACTCTAGAGCCAGGCTTTTCACTGTCCTACAAGGCCTCGAGGTACAGGCCCTGCGATAATTTTGGCCCAACATCTCCCCCTTTTTTGTTTCATATCCCACCCCCTACCACAGTCAACAAGCCAGAGTAGCCTAAGGGGACTCTCCAGTGTAGTTCTTGATATAGCTTCACTAACCGGGACTCCCCAAAGAGGGTGTTCAGGGTCCCCAGAAATCCCTCCAGGGCGAGGCTCAATCGACAACAATGTCTGGCTGCCCATTCTAAATCCTTAATTTTGAATGGAATTATTAATTTAGAGAGATCTTTTCCATAATGTCGGAGGGACATGTTCCTGATTTTTATGATCATATCAGCTATTTGATCGACTAGAGAGCCCCCCCAAGTGGTGCATACCCATTCTAGTGGTTGTGAATGCTGAACAACCACTATAACACATCTAGTCTCCCAGTCTCTACAGACAACCAGGGCCTTACCCAGTTCCTTTGTCCCAGTATCTTTTGTAACACCGATAAAGTAAAAGGCTCAGGCAAGATTAATTGGGCTCCATTCACTTTGGCTTGAGTGAGTGTTAATTGGGATCCTGATATATAAAATGGGGGTACCTTTTGTGATTTGTTTGGGGCTATTTTAAAGCTATGTTCTTGGAGGATATCAACAATAGTGGTTATCCAGGGAGCTAGCCCTAATTCCTCCAAATGCCCAATGATTAGATGATCCATATAAACATATAGGAGGGTATTATCTTTGTCAAAATAAGGAGAGAGTATACTATAAAAATACTGTTGACAAAAGGCCAGACTATTGGCCATCCCCTGTGGGAGAACAGCCCATTCATATCTCTCGTCAGGTCGAGAGGAGTTAACTGTCGCAATGAAAAAGGTGAACTTTTCACAATCCTCCTCATGAAGAGGGATTGAGAAGAAGCAGTCCTTTAGATCAATTACAGTGAGATGAAACTGGGAGGGGACTGCTGGGACCCAAGATAAGCCCCTTAAAGGGGCCCCTACTAGCTCCATATGGGAACTGATTGCTCGTAGGTCCTGTAACATCCTCCAGGTCCCATTAGGCTTACGTATCACAAACACAGGGCTGTTCCAGGGGCTCATCAAGGGCCTTACCATCCTTCTTTCAGCAGATTTCTGGTGATTTACTTGAACATATTAAGTTTAAGTTCAGGTAATGGCCATTGCTCCACTCATACCATCTAATGGGCAGTGGCCTCTACTTTGGGGGTAAATACAGGTGTTGGGGATCTGCCTGATGACACCTTGCTCAGTTTTAAATCATCATAAAAGGCTAGGTGGTCAGTGGTGATACGGACATCCATTTGTCCTAACAAATCTTGTCCCAGGAGGTTTGCAGACAACCCCGGGAGGATCAGAGGCCTGAACTTCCCTTTGTCTCCATCCAGCCCTACCCAAGTTATGGGACTGACCATTTCATGGGACATAGACCTTCCCACAACCTCTGTGACAGGCAGCCCGGTCATGAGATCCCAGCTGGACGGGACCTCTTCCTCTCTGAGGACCATCCTGTCAGCCCCCATATCTATCAGGCATTGGAATCATTGTCCCCCAAAGATCATAGTCATATTGGGTCAGAACCCCTCTTACCATTAGAATGGTCCATTTAACTGAAGGTGCAACTTTCCTTCCTTTGGTTAAGGGGGCTGAAAGGCGTCCCCCATCTACTTTAAAGTCTGGTTTATGATGGGTTTCCCATTTATATCAAATCTGGAGTGACATTCTGAGCCCCAGTGGTACCCCTTGTGGCAGTGAGGGCAGGGAGATGGAGGGGGTCCCTTCCGCACCTGGGTCTTATTGCCCTTTTGTGGGCAACCCCTCTTAAAATGCCCCAGTTGACCGCATGGAAAACATTTCCCAGGTATTTGCTTTTGCTGTCCAGCTGCCAGGGCTTGAGTAATATAGAAAAGGCTAGAGTTTGTGTCTGGGCCTGAAGGGCCGCCACGAGAGTCTAGTTGGTATGTGACTGGGTCCCAACATTCTGTGGTGTCACAACCAGTTGACTCATGGACCCTTCCCTAATGCCAACACAAGCTGTCCTAGTATCTTGGTTCATACCTTCCCAGACTAAGAGTTTAGTAAGTTAGTCTCTAATTTCCTCTCGAGGCTGGTCTGCACATGGACAATAAAGTCCAGAAGCGGCTCCCCCGGCTTATGCATCGTGCCAGCTACAGGTGATTCAGTGGGTTCCTCTAGCTTGGCCCAGGCCTCCAGGCCTACTTGTCTAATTTGGTCCCAATACAGAGCAGCAATCCTGGCTTGTTGGACCCCCGTGGGAAAGCCTTCCCCGGTACCAGTTAGCATTGGATAAGTGATGGGAATTGGGGTGTTGGCCACTCTGTTGAACTCTGCCATCCATTTAACATATTGGGGACCCCCAGGGTGGCCTTAGTCAAATCATACCAGTTCTTGGGGACACAAGGATGGTAGGCTACCTCCTGAAGGAGGGTCATGGCCCAAGGGGAGTTGGGGCCATCCTCAGCCACTGCCTTCCTCAATTCTTTCAGGTCCTTAGATTTCCGAGAATACCAGGCTAGGGGGCAGTTAGGGTCGGGGCAACGTTGATCAGGAAGGCTTGGGATCCACAAACCTTAGCGTAAGTAGGGTTAGGACCCCAGGAGGCTCCGCCCCACATTTCCTCTGTGTGAGAGCCCCAACTTTGCAGTTCCTCCCTGAGGTTGGTATATTCATTTCCTTTTGGCAAGGATGGAGCCCCCTTATCTGTTCCCTTCCCCTCTCCCATTTTATCCTTTCCAGGGCAGCTGGGGGCATGAGGAGGCCGCCACTCCTTATCATAGGCAATATCTACTTTCCTTTTTGTCTTTGCCTACCTTATTCCTTCCCCCGGGACTGCTCTTCAGTAAATTGTGCCCATTTTTGATCTTCCCCCTCGTCTGTCTCCTTTTCTCCCGTTCTTTTGGTTAATTGGTTACTTTTGGATTCTTCGGACCTTTCCTGATCTTTGGCCTTTTCCTGCTCTTCGCCTGTCTCCTTCCTTCCCCCTCCCCCCTCCCCTCTGCCCTTCTAGCCAGTTGGTTATTTTCGGATTCTTTAAGACCTCTCCCGGTCTCTGGCCTTTTCCTTACTGCCCTTTGGGGGAGGCAGAGCAGCAGGGATGAAACATGCCTTAAGGGCCGTAATAGTTGATTAGAATTCCAGTAGTGGGGTTTATCAAAGCGTTTTTTCCACCTGGTTCCATGCCTCTCATGAGACAAGATTCCCGCTGGGTACCCAGGGGGCCAGGGTAATTATATCCTCCCATGTCTAGATCGCATTGTGATCTGACAATTCCAGGCCTCGGGAGAGTAGCATATATCTCAGCACCTTAAGGGCTGGGTCATTTTTGTGTGAAGTTGCATTACCCATCGTGGGGTTCCACTCACCTTGACTGACTGCTTAGCCCTGGAACTAGCCGAGTCCCAGGTTTGGGCGCCAGTTGCCAGGCCTCCTTAGCCTTATTCCCCAGAGAAAGATGAGCACCGTATTTGCCCAGTCCACAGCCCCACAACACAGGACAGTCAGTTCTGGCAATCAGACACAATGGGGAGTCAAAGCAGGAACTCAGTTTATTACTGTGAGTGTCAGCTTATATAGGTTAAATGACATTGTGTGATGTGGGGGTACCTCCAGTCAATTAGAAACAGCCAAGTCCTCCCTCTGGCTGGAGGAGCATCTACCTAGATTTTGCTGTCTCATCCTCACTCAGTAGCTTTGAAATTATCCTTCAAACTCAAGCCAGGCTTTTCTCTGTCCTGCAGGCCTTGAGGTACAGGCCCTAAGATAATTTTGGCCCAACAACCCGCAATATGTACTAGATTGTACCTGAATCTCTAGTGATGTGTTTACAGTTAACAGCAACTGTGGAATGTGCTGAGCCAACACTTTGGCAACTCCTGTCAGATTATTAAAAGGTTGATTTTTTTAATTTCTGATGTATACAACAGTTCCATGGATATCATAGAGTTGCTAGGTGTTTGGCTCCATAGTCATCACCTCAGAGAGTGAACAGGACACTAGCTCTGACCACAGAGCTGAATTCAGATCTAGAAGAAAAGCAAGTTGGATTGAAGGAGTATGGAGATGTGGGTGCATATGGAACATCCTGGAAGGAGAGTGGCTTCTTTGAAAAGAAACTCTGGATGTTGTAAACATAGCTGCAAGCTAACCACCCTCGGCTAGATACCTTAAGAGCAAACAAAACTTCCAAAGGGAAACTTTTTGGGTTGGAGGTTTGAAAAGTGTCAGAGAAAGAGGGAGTGAGGATGTACGAGGAAGGCATCTCTTGAGGTAAGCTGGGAGGTGGGGAGGGAAAGTCGTCATAGACTCTCACTAAGAGGAGCAAAGGAGGCTGTGTCCTTTCTTAGGGCACGGCTGTGCCAGCTGCCCAGAACAGTAGGCTGTTGAGCAGACAGGGAAGGTGGGAGGCAGCGATACAGGTGTCAGAGTACACGACGCTGTCTCAGCGATGACCTAGGAGTGGTTGTGTGGCCTCACCCCTGGCTGTTTCAGCTGGAAAACTTCAGCCCTTTGCTTGGGACTCTCTCTGCTGCTTGGCTTTCCGCCACTGCCTGCCTGCTCAGTGAGTACCTTAGCTTGTTCATCGCTTGTTTAAGTGTGACCTGACTACATCCTCTAGCCCCTCTCCTTTTTTGAGATAAAATATGGAACACTGCAACTTTGTGTGTCATTCTTGCACAGGAGCCGTGCAATCTCTGTGTTGTTGTAGTTTTCGTGTGTGCTGCTGAGGCGAGCAAGCAAGCACTAACTCCCTTTTTAAAATGCCACTTCCCCGAAGTCCCCCTCAGCTTTACCCTCCTTTAGAACACTATTGCTACCTGACTTACATTCCTAATTTTGGGTCTTCTTCCATCAGACTGTAATTTCCACCAATCAAGGAATCTGAATCTCTGCTGTTTCCTGTGCTGAGGATATAGCCTAGCACACTGAACACAAAATTAGGAGGTATATTTTTTAAGAAGGGTTTTTTGGCTGGAAAGAGCGTTCCCCTTACAAAAAGTCTTTGCAGGAGGAATCCTTCCAGCTTGTCATTCATTTGTATTGGGTCACAAGATCATTTCAGTGCAGAAGGTGATCCAGTTAGAAGTCAGATTCTTCTACTAGAAGAGTGTGGGGTCAGGCACCATTTTTCGCCTTGTGGGTGTTTGATATCTCACTTTTCTTCCAAGTTTTATTTTGACAAATTCAAAGCCCGTAGAAGAGGCACAAATAGGAATGTCCATGTTTCCCACTGGTGTTCCTACGCCACCACATTGACTCCACCTCTCTACTCTGTATATCTTAGTATAATCCCCACAGTTCTTTACAAATGTAGTTCTTCTCGATCCTTCAATCTTATCACCCAGGGAGGTTCAGTGCTAAGTTCAGGGATTGTAACATGGATACAGTGCAGCCTGATGCACACATCCTTCTAAATCATGCCCGTCCTTTCTAATCTGAGCAACAACAGTGGACGTCCTTGTCAGTGAGCCCACCCAGAATCACACATTACATTTAGTTGTCACATTTCTTTAATCTTTATAATGTGCAATATTTTTCTAAAGCCTATGTCATTTGTTTCATTAAGTGGCCCTTGCTGGGGCTTGTTTTACATTGCCGCGTTACTAGAATCAAGTAATGAAAATATTACACAGACAGCAGTGTATCCTTGTAAATTCATCAGCTTAGCGGACGTGTGGTGTCAAAGTGCAACCTCACTAGCGTTGGCAATGTCTTTTACATTTCCTCAGTAGTACATAATGCTAGTGAGTACTTTGTAACTCACAACTTTACAGTATAAAATTGTGTTACATAGAGCGGTAGCATTTGTGTTGACAAATGTTGTAAAACTATATAAATATCCTGTGTCCCAGCATCTTTTTACCTGTTTGTTTATGGTCCCTGGAAACTGTTGCCTGAAGCAGTAGCATTGGTGAAAGATGGCGGTTTTTTGTGGCCTTCCACTCCTCAGAGAAGTTGTCATAAAGAAGAGCCTCCTCTGTCCATCTCACTTGCCTGATTGCTTTTTATAAATACAAATTCAGGAATTACGTTTACTGTGTTATCATGCCTTAATGTCATTCATTTTAACGTTCAGGTTATCCTAGCGTTAGCCTAACTTCCAGCTCCTAGGGGAAGAAGCACTAATCCAAGGGTAACGAGTGTTTTTAGTCCGCTTAGCATGTGATTGCACAGGAAGCACCCAGATTGGGCCCCAGATTCATCACCCATGCCGATGACCTGGTAATGATGATGGTCTGTGGACTGTATTGAAGTAGCAAAGCTGTATGAGCCTGCAGGCTGGCCTTAAAGAGTTAAAACACATATTCTATAAAAATTTACCTCTGGGCCTGGAGAGATGGCTCAGTGGTAAAGAACACTTGATACTCTTGCAGAGGACCTTGCTGTGCTTCCCAGCCGCTACACAGCAACGCAGAGTCACCTGTAACTCCTATGCTAGAGGTTCTGACACCGTCTTCTACCTCTGCCATTCCCACACATCCTGGCAATTCGAAAGACACATGGTACACATAAATAAATGTGTTAAAATGTAAAGCTTGTCTTCCTGGCTTAGAAGGGAATGTTCTTCTGGGAGACGGGGAGGGAAAGACACACCTCAGCCAGTCCCGGAAGCCATGCAGATGAGTGCCGTGTCCCCACGCTCACACTTCGGGTGCAAATCCAGCACCTGATTTCTGGGACCATGGAGAAGTAGCCATAGTTTCTGCTGTGGATGGTCATCTACCGATGTTCTCCTTCGTCAGACCTAAGTTTATTGATACTGGAACAAAAGTTAGACAGGTTGAGCTTTCTGCACCAAAAAATAAATGTTTCTGTTGACCTGCAGGAGTAGGCTTTGGTCACATAACTTCCTTATCTCCCTTAGAAGTCACTCCTGGACAAATTATTGTTGTTAGCACTTTGGCTATTTGTACTTTGTGACTTTTAAATTCATAAAAATCCCACACGTATACAGTATTTGTGTTGCTTAGTAACCTTGTTCAATTTATTTGCATTTTAATCAGTAATCCTTTTTTCTATGAGTTAATTTCACTTGCACTTCTGCTACCTTGCTCTACTTCCCCTTCATCCTGTTAAGAGCAGAGGTCTGTTTTTTTTCTTTTCTCAAAAGAGACTGTCACAGGACTCTTGCACATCGCTTCCTTCCTCCCTCTGTGGATAAGAAGGCACCTGCTGGTTTAAACTCTGATCCTTTGAATACCTCTGCCACAAAGGGCCATCAGACAGCCAGCGGAGTGGAGTGGATGGGTATGTCAGCTCAGTGTTAACAGAATCAGAAAGATTTCCCAAACGGGTGCTTTCCTTTTTGTGTGTTTGCTTCTTTTATTTTGTACTGTCTGTGTTCTCTGCTGCTTTTGACATTTAGCTAGGTAGTGGATGATAGAACTAGATGTCTTTATTTTAAAAAGCTCAATCAATGCCTGACGTTAATGTTCTACAACTCCACCTGACACACTGCTTTCTCAGCTCTCCCGGATGGGGGTTAGACACCATTCTTGTCATTGCAAAGAGTCTACCTACTGCTGGAGTCCTCACCTCTCCCAGGTGACATCCTGGTGATTTGTTCCCTGGTCTCCACACATACCTACAAAGCCCACTGAACAATGTTGTCATCAGTGGGGTTTTTCCTTTATTCCCCTCAGTGGTGTTTAAGATAGTTTCTTCAGCCGGGCTGTGGTGGCGCATGCCTTTAATCCCCGCACCCGGGAGGCAGAGGCAGGTGGATCTCTGTGAGTTTGAGACCAACCTGGTCTACAAGAGCTAGCTCCAGGACAGGCTCCAAAGCCACAGAGAAACCCTGTCTCAAAAAACAAAATGAAACAAAAAAAAAAATAGCTTCTTCAGAGCTAACTAGAACATTGTCTGCTATAGTGTTTAGGCTTCTAAGTATCTGCTAAGACTTCTTGGTTGGAGGTGTCACCTGAAGACTTCAAGAATCAAGCTGTTTAAGTAGCTCAGTCTGGTGAGAGACCATTGTTCCACAGAGCTCCATTGTTCCCTATAGAAGTACAGGGCCGTGGAACTTGTGGTCTGAGCAAGCCACAATCTCGGTATTCAAAGCTTGCCCATGGTTGGATGCCAGGCCCTGTGGTGAGCAGAAAGGCTACATCAGTGTCTCTAATGCTCGACACCTGCTACCAATTAGTTCACACCTGCCTTGTGCTGTCTTGTTGCTCCCATTCTCTCTCCCATGGGCTATCCTTTAAAAAACACTGACAACCAGAAATGTTTCAGATTCTGACCTAGATCTCCATGTATCTTTACAAGCTCTGAAAAATTGTTGATGAAGTCTCTGGATAATAAATAAGAGATCAACGTTCACCCATTCTCTCTATTTAAATATAGATAAATGTCACATCCTTTGTGACTCTGAAAACTTCTCAGATGCTTCAGGCATGCACGCGCACACACACACACACAGAGCCAGGAGGACCATGGGAGCATCATTCATGGTACCCAGAACAGTGTTTAACATGCATTAGAGTCAGAAAAGTATTTGCCATACTCAAAAGCAGAAAGGTAGTCAGCTGAGTACATTTTATTTTCACTCCCTGTGTCATGAGATTTTTCCAGTTGTAGCTTTGAATTCAGCAGACCTAAACACCTCACCATGCCCCAGTGTTGTTTAAGCACTGATCAGGCACTAGCCCCTTCCTGGCTATGCACACTAGTGCACACAGTGACCCGCTAGGTCCAAATACAGAAATGTGTCTTAGTACATACAGTTAGCTAGAGGATTGATTCTAGGTTGAAGGATGTCCTGGAAAGTTAATGGTACCTTCAGTTTTGCCTGAAATATCTTGAGGTTGTTACTTAGAGAGTTGCCTTCTGACAATTCACCGTATTAGTTTCACTTCCTGTATTGCTATAGAGGTTATTTTAAATTCAGCCAGCATTTATTGAACACCAGCGAGATTTATGCACTGACCTCTTCTTGACTTAAGTTATTTCCCACCTTCCCGATCCTAATAAATAAGAACACCGATACTAATTCAAAACTTCTTAAAGTATGGAGTGCATGGGTCTCTAGTAGTCTTAAAAAGGGAGAATCTTGTGAGATGGAGAAGGCAAAGGAGATATTTTGGATGAATCATAATTACAACTAGGCTAAACCAGTGAGGAAAAGTGGGTTGGAGGGAGAGTGGGATGCGGGGTAGGCAAAAGCTAGAATGTGACATTCAGCCTGTGTTTGAGTGACAGCCAAGGTTTTATGTTGGGAAGAGCATAGCTAAGGTCTAAGAGCTCCATTCTAGGGTAGAATGCTCTAGAATGGAACTGAGAAGCACTGGGGGGTAGCTCCTCAGGACCAAGTTCTACTTCACCTTCATCCATTACAGGCCTGTGATCCTTGCTGTTATGCAAACTCTCAGTGCCAGGATAGCCTCATTTACATGGACAAAGCAGCTGTATTTACCTCATGGAGTTTCCTCAGTAATAGAAGAAATAGCAGGCAGGTGAAATGTTGAGCGTGTTCATGCTTAGCTGTTGGGCAAGGAAGAAGAGTGGAAGCCACTTTGGAAAGTCGGCTTTGACAGGCATGGATCAACTGAAGTGTGGTGGGGTTAGAGATGGGCTTGAGAAGTGACACCCTGATAACCGCATTCTGGACACAAGGAGGGTGCAGGAGTGCCAGGACGAGCAAGACTGTTCTGTTCCCACTGCACCTGCAGGTCACAAGCAACAGTCACGTTTAAATTCCTTGGCTGCGGTTGTTGGGGGTGTTCTGTAGCCACGGAGAACCATAATTCTGGTCAGCTGGAGGAAGTGAATGATGTGGACAGAACCAGAAGTTTGTTTGCTTTATTTATTTCTTGTTAACACTTTATATTGTATACCTGGAAGCTACTGTCCTGACAGGGATGAGGTAGAGAATGAATCTGAATAAATCTAAATAGAAAGTAACTAAGAATATCCCTAGGAGAATGGCAGAACCTAATCTTAATGACTTATGCATACTAATTCTGCTTGGGGAGTCAATAAGAAAATGGAGCATTGCCCCCTCTATGAAAACACTAATCTTCTCTTGTGTTTTAAATTCATTTTTTAAGTTAGCATGCAATGTAATGAGTTTTGTCATGGCGTTTCCATACATGCATGTCATACTTTGTTCTCGTCTGTACCTCTTCCCCAGTGGCCCTGGGTCCTCTTAGGCACACACTGGTTCCCTTCTGTGTGCGGCTGTCCGCTTTTGTTCTCGCACTAGCTATGTGTACCATTATTCTCCCTTAAGGTCTGCCTCTTCCCCTTTCCTGATGGTTCCTCTTCTGGTGTCATAGCCTCTGTATGCACACAATATAAACACGTGAAAATACGCATACATTCATATTTAAAATTAAATCTAGGTTCTACATGAGAGAAAAGCGTGGTATTTTTCTTTCTGGGTTGGGTTTATTGAACATAATGTGCAGTTTAATCCATCTTCTTGAATATAGGGGTCTTAGTGTTCTGTTGCTGTGAACTCTTACAGAGGGAAGCGTTTAACCGGGGTCCTTTCCCCCAGTCTGTGGGCTGGGCCTCCACTCTGGCGGTGCTTTCCCTTGCTGTGCAGAAGCCTTTTGGTTCCGTGCAGTCCCGTTTTTCAGTTCTTGGAATTATTTCCTGTGTCTTGGAGCATCTTACCTGTGTTTCCCCTAGGGGTTTCTATTGAAGGCATCACATTAGGTCTTTGGTATGTTAGAAATTGATTTGTGTGCCAGCTGGGGGACCCAGCGTAGTTGTATTCTTTCACAGGTAGGGTGGGACTCTAGTTTTGCCCCCACTATTTGTTAAAAAGGCTGTCTTTGGTGTCAAGTTTTGACACTTTTGTAAAAAATTAGGTGACTGTAGCTGTGTGGGTTTATTTCCAAATCCTTTATTCTATTAGTCTAAGTATCTTCTTACTGTCACTGTTAAGCTCTTTGGTTATTGTGGTTCTGTAATTTGAGATCAGTATTGTGATACCTTCAGCATTTCCCTTTTACTAAGGATTGCTTTGTGGTTTGTTATATATATATATATATATATATATATATATATATATAAGAATTTTAAGATAGTTTTTCTATGAAGAGTGGCTATGGAATCTTGATGGGGATTACATTGAATTTATAGATCACTTTCAGTAATATAGTCATTATAACAATATTAATTCTGCCAATCCATGGGCACGGATGATCGTGCCATCTTCTAGTGTTGTCTTTAATGTTTCTCATCAGTGTTTTTAAATTTCCGGTGTAGATTTTTTTCACCTCATTAGTTAGGTTTAGTCCAAGGTATTTCTAAAGTATTACAACTACTTAAATTTGTTCTTAGACAATTCCACGCATGCACACAATAGATAGTAGTGACTGCTCTGACCCCTCACCCACCTTCCTACCATGCTATTCACCTCCTCCTCCCAACAAATTTCTCTCTCTCTCTCTCTCTCTCTCATACATGTCTCTTTGTTTGTTTTACGACCTACTGAGTTTAACCAGGGCTGTCTGTGAGAGCACAGATATGAAGCTATCCCTTGGAGCCCAGTGGAGATCCTCAGCAGAGTGGTGCTTAATTATGTACCCCCTCCCAGACTCTATCACTAGCCAGTAGTTCATCAGTAAAGCCTGTGAAGCCTCTCTCCCTTCCATAACTGATAGTTGACAGGGCCAGTCTTGCGCAGACTACTGCAGGCGATCACAGTTGTTAGGAGTTAATGGTTGCAATGGTTGTATAAAGTCTAGAGGGTGGTATTTTACAGCCCTTCACCCCGTCTTCCAACTTTTACAGGGCAGTGTTTCTTGGAACCTTAAAGGGGATGGTACAAATGCCTTGTTTAGGGTTGAGCCCACAGCCGTCTCGTATTCTCAGCATATGAGTCTCTGCATTCACCACCGTTCATAGTAAGGAGAGGCTTTTCCGGTCTGGGGACATAAGCATAGGTATTTAGAAGGGAGTTGAATTTTAACATTAGTAAGTTATTCACCTGGGCCGTTGGCTTCCCCAGACCTGGGTTGTTAGCCCGGCATACAGTACTGGGCATGGATTCTCCATCCTTGGAGCAAGCCTCAAACCCAGTGAGTGGGCAGTTGGTTCTCCCCACAGTCAAGCTGCTAGCAGTTGTACCAATGGGATATCTTGCCTGGTGGGTTGATCTTCTGATTCACAGAGTGGAAAGATCGATGATGCCTTTTCTTGTACAGTAGCCCTCTCAGCCTGGTGATTTTATTGCTAGCTGGCAGGGAGGAAGTTTGTAACTCATGCCTCGCCTGTTTTTCTCTATGTCTTACATCTGAGGTGTGTGGTGTCTTCTACAATATGGTCTTATCCTTCAGCTCTGGTGAGAAACTGCCTTAGTTTGCTTTCCACTGCTGTGATAAAAAACACCCCGCTGATTTCTTTTTCAGCAAATCCATTATTAGCATATTAAAAGCTACTGACTTTTGCTTGTTGGTTTTCTGTTCTGCTAATAGGTTAAACATGTATATCACTTCTCAGAGTTTACTGGTAATCTTTTAAGCATGTGATCATGTCCTCTTGTCTTTCTTGTTTTGGATCCCTTTTACTCTCTCATTGTTCTAGCTAAGATTTTAAGCCATGTATTGGATAAGAGTGAGTAGAAGCTCTTGTCTCAATCTAGATTTTAGAGGAAATTTAGTATATTGTTGGTTATAGGTTTGTCATAAGCACTGTGATGGCTATTCTTGGTTGTCACCTTGACTACATCTGGAATTTAACTAAACCCCCAAATGGAGGGGCATACCCATGAGGGATTTTTGCCTAATTTGAAGTGGGAAGGTCCCCTTCTAATCCAGATTTTTTTTTTTGAGCCAAGAAGCCACACCTCTAATCTGGGCTACACCTTCTGCTGGAAGCCTATATAGAAGGAAGTCTTTGCTCTTTGCCTGCTTGCTCTTGCCTAGCTAGCAAGTCCATTTCCTACACTGGCATTAGAGCCCGTTTCTTTGGGATTCTAGTGTACACATACTGAAGACTAGCCGAGACACCCAGCCTCACAGACTGAATAACTATCAGATTCTTGAAGCTTCTGTTCAGTGGTAGCCATTGTTGGACTAGTTGGACCCTGTAAATCATTCTAACATATTAGAGGGAGGGAGGGAGAAAGAGAGAGGGGGAGAGATTCATCCATAAATTCTGTTACTCTAGAGTACTGTGATTAATACATATGGTCTTTATTGTGTTAGGATATGTTCCTTCTAGCCCTAGTTTTTTTAGGCTTTTACTATGAAGTGATGTTCAACCCAGACTAAGGCCCTTTCACACCAATTGAAATGATGTGTACTTCTATGCCTAAATCTATTTATGTGCTGTGTTACATTTATTACTTTGCATCTATTGAACAGTCTTCTTTTCATTCATGAAACAAACCCACCTTAGTTATGGTGTATGATTTTCTTAATGTATTTATTGAATTTGGTTTGCAAGAGTTGTATTAAGTTAATTTTTTTTCTTTTTGTATTTACATCCATCAGAGACAGTGGCATGTAATTTTCTTTTCTTGTTGTTGTGCCCTTATCCAGTTTTGGGGTCAGGGTAATGTTGGCTTCATGGAATTAATTTGATTGGTAAAATGCCTTCCTTTCTATTTTTTATGATTGTGAGGAATGTTTGTGCAAGGTTTTCCTCAGTGGTTATATCTTTAATTTTGGTGAGTCATATATGGCTAGGAATTTATCTATTTCTAAGAAACTTCTACAATTTCCAGGGTTTTAGGGATATAAATTGTTAAAATATTTTCTCAAGATTACCTGATTTTGTTTTTGTTGGAATTTTTTTTCATAATACTCTCGTTTTCATCTTTTTTTTTCTTTTTCTTTCTTTCTTTTTTTGGTTTTTCGAGACAGGGTTTATCCGTAGCTTTGGAGCCTATCCTGGAACTAGCTCTTTTAAACCAGGCTAGCCTCAGACTCACAGATATCCACCTGCCTCTGCCTCCAGAGTGCTGGGATTAAAGGCGTATACCACCACCACCCGGCTTCCTTTTCATCTTTCATGTAATGAATTTGAGTCTCTTTATATTTTGGTTAGTTTAGTTAAAGGTTTGTTACTCTTGTTTGTTTTTTCAAAGAATTAATTCTTTGATTTGTGTATTGGTACTCTCAGTGTCTGCCCTGATCTGTGTTATTTCGTGTTGTCTGCTGCTCTGGGTGTTATTGAGTTCTTATTTTTCTACATGCTTGGGGCACTTCATTATACTATTTCCTTTGAAATCATTATGAGTTTTTAAATGTAAGCACATCAATATAAACTTTCTTTGTAGAACTTTCTTAGTTTTTATCAGATTTTTGTAGGTTCCATATTAACTTTGATTTGACAGTAGGAATCCTTTAACTCTTTCTCTTAATTTTTCAGTTTCCCACTGGTTACTCAAGAGTATGTTGTTGCTGGGGGGAGGGGGGAGTGCACGCCTTTAAGGTGCACACCTTTAATCCCAGCACTTTGGGAGGCAGAGGCAGGTGGATCTCAGTGAGTTCGAGGCCAGCCTGGTCTACAGAATGAGTTCCAGGACAGCCAGAGCTGTTACACAGAGAAACCCTGTCTCTAAAAACCAAAAAAAAAAAAAAAGAGTATGTTGTTCTGTCTCCTTAGTTTGTTTGTAATTTCTCCTGCTGTTTATTTCTAGGTTTATTCCACTGTGATCTTAGGAGATTAAAGAAGTTAATTTTTATTTGATAATCTTGATTAGTGGACTAGAGTATAGTTTACTGCGAGAAGGTTCTGTGGACTCTGAGAAGGAAGCATAGTCTTTATCCGGTAGCTGGAATATTCTGTAGACACCTATTAAGTACATTGATCTGTGGTGTAGTTCGGCTCTGTTGTTTCTTTGTTGATTTTCAGTTTTGATAGCCTATCTAAAGATGGGAGTAAGTTATTGAAGATCACTCACTATTGTGGTATCAGGACCTATTTTACCTTTTATGTATATTAATGTTTGTTTTATAAAATTGGGAGTTTTAAAGTTGGGTATATATATATATAATTTCTATATTTTCTTGATGATTTTCATTTATTAATATGTCATACACTTATTTATATCTTCTGCCAAACTTTTGTTGGACATCTACCTTATCAGGTATCAGAATAGCTTACATTATGGGGTGGGCCTTCCGTTCACTTGATAAATGGATTCATCCTTTGACTGAGTCTATGGATGTCTTTACTAGTTAGATCCGTTTCTTAGAGACAATAGAAAGTTGGATCTAGTTTTTTGTTGTTCTTTTGTAGTGATATTTTATTTGTATTTTAACAAATAAAGCTTGCCTGAATCTCACCCATTTTGGTTTGAGGTAGAAGAGCCAGTGGCTGGCAGCTTTGCTTTTCAGATCTTCAATTGAACCCTAATATCCGTGTTTGGGTTTTTATTATTTGTGCTGCATTTGGCTCCCAATGTGAATGAAAAGAGCCGCTGTTTTGCTTTTCTGACCGTCAGGCAAGCTTTATTTATTAAAATACAAATGAAATATCACTATATTGTTTTGTTTGGGTTTTTTATTGTTTGTTTGGTTGGTTTTGGTTTTTCAAGACCGGGTTTCTTTGTGTAAGCCCTGGTTGTACTGGAACTCCTCTGTAGACCAGGCTGGGCTTGAACTCACAAAAGATCCACCTGTGTAGGCCTCCTGAGTGCTGGGATTAAAGACAGGTGCCACCACTACCCAGTAGATCTAGTTTTTTGCTTGTTTATTTTTGTCCTTTTGAGACAATCTTTCTGCTGTGCAACTCTGATTGTCCTAAAACTCATTATGTAGACCAGGTCTGAAACTCACAGAAATCCACCTGCCTCTTCCTCCTTCATACTGAGATTAACAGCATGTGCCACCATGCCCCTCTCTCATTTTTTAATCTAATCAGCCAGTTTACCCCTCTATTAATGATATGAGGGTATTAATGATTAAAGTTATTATTAGGAGGTGTTTACTAATTCTTGTGATTTTATTGGTTTTCTTCTTGATTGGTTATTGTTTCCTTCTGTATTAGTACCAGGGATTTTCTGTATTGGGCATGACAGATGCCCTCTAGGACTTCGTTCATCTTTTTCTCTTAGGAAATTTACTATTTCCTGTGTTCTCTTCTTTGGTTATAGTCTTCCTTTAAATATCTTCTTTGGGATGTTTTGGTGATCATGCACTGCCTTGGTTTGTGCTTTTCTTGCAGTATTATTATTTCTTCACAATTTTAAAAGAGCTTTTCTGGATCTAATAGAGTTGCTTGGCAGGCATTTGTTTTCATACTTGAAATGCTTTGCTCTGTTTGTTTCTGGTCCCTGGGTTTCTGTTGTAAGGTCTGGTGTTTCTCTGATGTATTTGCTTTTTTAAAAGAATTGGGTTTTGTTTGTTTGTTTGTTTTTTGTTTTTTAATTGAGACAGGGCCTAACTAGGAAGTCCTGGCTGACCTGGAGCTCACTATTTGACCAAGATGACCTTGAACTCAAAGAGATTAGCCTGCTTCTGCTTTCCCTGGGCGCTGAGATTAAAGTTGTATACCCCCACACCTGGCTGCTGTGTACTCTTGGCATCTTGAATATAATGTGTCATGGCAAGGTTCTGTTTTGATGTCTTTGGAATTCTGTATGCCTCTTCTGCTTGGGCATCCATTTTTTTTCCTACATTTTGGAAACTTTTTACTATATTTATTTGAAAACACCGTAAAGAGAAGTCATGCCATGCAACAAGGCTCACATAGGAGGCCTGTTGGAAGAGGAGAGGGGAAAGAGAAGGAGGCGGAGGGGGGGCAGAAACTGGTCCCTGGGGACAAGAATGGCAGAAGATAAAGAAAATGAGAGAAAGAGAGAGTGATGGGAGTAGGCTAGGCCCACCTTTTATAAGGGAATCTAGTGAATGTGCGCAGAGGTGCTCTTAGCGGCTGCAGCTGAGGACGGATCCTGTCAGGATACTAACAATAATTTTGTAGAATAGATTCTCCAAGTCTTTAGGCTTTATTATAGCTCTAACCCAAACATTTTTAAGTCTGGCCTTTTGATTATATTCCAGAGTTCTTACACAGTGTGGTCATGCTCATTTATTTTTATCATTATTAATGCTTGAACGTAGCACACGCATCCTGATAGTCTTCCTTCTGCTTGTTTGAGTCTATTGGTGATGGTTTTCACTGTGTTTTTTTTTTTATTTGATTCTTTGAGTTTTTATTTGTAACATTTCAAATTCGTTTCAAAATCCCACATTCCCTGCTGTTTTTATCCTCCTGTTTGGAACTTTTTCATGTTTTGTTATCCATTTCGCTGGCTTTTTCCTGTGTGTTGTTGCCTTTCCTCTGTGTGTCCTAGATTGAATCTATCCGTCCGTCTGTGTCCCTTTTCACCTCACCAATCATTTTACTGTAAACTGACAGTTTTTTACCCAGCGATCTAGGACTCCAGTATGGTTGAGCTTAGTAGTTGAGGAGATAGAATGATACCCTGGAGAACTCCTACCGCCCTGCTTTTCTATGTCTCTGTGTTGTTTGTATCTGTTAGCTTAGATCACATCTCTGGTTCATGTGGACGGTCTTCTTGATCAGCCTACACTCAAAGTTTTAATCTCCTGTCCCGTTCGGAGGGTAGAAAATAAGCTGCCTTGGCAACAACAGCACCAAACTATACGAGATACGGAAATATACTTGATGGTGCTGGGGAAGAGCTGGGTCAGTAAAGCCCTTGCCATGCAAGCATGGGGACCTGAGGGCAGATTCCCAGCAAGGAAAATACGTGCTAGTGCTCACAGCTACCTGTAGCCTTGCTGCTGTTGGGGGTGGGGAAATAGAAACAGGACGGTCTCCTGAGCTCCAGCCAGACAGTGTACTCAATAGATAAGCGCCAGGCTCTGTGAGACCCTGTCTCTAAAGATAAGGCAGAGAAGGAGCAGAGATACTCAGGGGTGACCTGCGGCCTCCAAACACATGCACACCTATGGACACGCCCATGCACACAGAAACATACAGACACAAAGAAATACACTTAGAATTCTTCACCAATGACCATAAAAACAGAAAGTGGCAAAATTAATGATACTAGGGAGTTTAAAATTATTTAAAGGGGGCTGGAGAAATGTTTCAGTGGTTAAGAGCACTGACTGCTCTTCCAGGGGACCCAGTTTTTCATTACATGTCTGTAACTCCTGTTCCAAGGGATCTAACACCCTCTTCTGGCCTCCATGGGCACCAGTCAGACACGCAGTGCACAGACATACATGCAGGCAAAACACCCATACACATAATTAAAAAAAAAACTTTAGAGTAAGCATGGAAATGGATAATTATTCTGAATATTAGATTCTATATCTGGCAAAGAAATTTCCTTAGATACAACATAAGTGTTTTCAAGTGTCAAGACTCATAAGTTCGAGTGCTTCTGTTATCGGCTTCCAACGATGCCACTCATTCTCTGGTGTCAGGAAAGATGCTCATCTTGATATTTCTGTTCTAGACAATGTAAAATGATGAGCCACTTAAAAATGTGGTCATTGATGGTGGGTAGCTATAATGTCAGCTCTTTGGAGGCCAAGGCAGGAGGATTACCAGTTTGAGGCCAACCTGGGCTGTATAGTGAGCTTGCTCTCACCTTGGGCAACATAGTAAAATCTTATCTCAAAAAACCAAGAATAGAAAAAAAAAGTCTTTTTAATGCTTGAGAAAGTACATCTGTTTTTAAGGTGTTGTCTTTATAATATGTGTGTATAAATAAATATGTGTAATGAAGCAATTACAGCAACTATTTGGCTCTCTTAGTGCAAATCAGTTTTATGCCAAATAGAAATATCTGATTGATAGGAATTAATCCAAAAGGATATCCTGAATTAACTGTACTATAATTTGATTTTATAGCAATCTTTCTGGTTTCTAGTCACTAATATGAGCAGAGTCACTGTGGTTCATTCCTGCTTACCTCAGTTAAGCCCCTCTGGATCCATGGCCTCCTTTTTTTCTTCTCCAGCCGTGGGATGCATGAGTCTGCAGCCCTTAGCCCTCTGGCCAGTCGGTCCTGCTTACCTCAGTTAAGCCCCTCTGGATCCATGGCCTCCTTTTTTTCTTCTCCAGCCATGGGATGCATGAGTCTGCAGCCCTTAGCCCTCTGGCCAGTCGGTTCACCCTTGTGCTTCTATGCTCGTCTGTGAGTCACACCAGCCACAGTGCCAGCCCATCCTACAGGGTCCTCAGTGCTCGGTTTTGTATGTAACTGGACAGATCTCTCCCAGTTCATAGAACCCTGGTTCCAAACTGAATCAGTTTCCTTAAGCTTTTTCTAGCTCAAAGGCAGCTGGTTGTAGCCGCTCCGGTTGGTGAACGAATCCCTGGCGTGGTTATAGCTCTATTGTCGCTTGCTTAACGCTCTCTCATTGGTCTCCCCTCTTCTTAGAAGGTGCCAGCCTTGTGTAGTGAGCCGAGCTCACTGTAACTTGGTTCTAGTTTTAAAAGAACTTATTTGTAAAGAAAGTTAAGTTCATCAGACTCAAAGGCTTTGACACTTCTTTTGGAGATCACACAGTTCCCCACAACTGGCCTTTGGAATAAATCTGTGTAATACTTGACATACAGTTAGTGTGGCAATATTACAGTTACGAGGTTAGTAAACCAAAAAGAAAGACACGGAATGTTTACATAACTGTGAAGTGTGAGGATTACAGAGTCAACTCTTAAAAGCTAAATTCTGCTTTCTTGGCTTGTTACTGCTGAGTCGGTTGTTGGATGCTTCTAATGCAAACTGTCTCAACAGATCTGCAGACCTCGTGTCTGCTCTTCAATGCTCTGTTTCTGATTCTAGAGTTCCTTCTAGTAGAAATGAAGGCTTCCCTCAAAACTTCAGACCTCCTCTGTAGAAAGGATCAAAGAATTAAGGAGACTCTGAAGAAAATGATGATCTCCCAGCATAGAGTTCTCAAGTCCTAGTGAACTTCCCTGGCAGCTTGTGGTACCCCACATCTGCCTAGCATTTGAGGATGTGACATATCATTGTAGATGCAACTCAGGAACCACAGCTCTTAACACTTGCCTTCAGAAAGCTAAGTGGATAGAGAATGTGGGTTTACTTCTCTTTGAATCTGGGAGCATCTTTCTTAATTTAGTAAATTAAAATGTCAGTATTGAAATGATTTGATAGCCAAACCTCTTAGAACTCACCAATACTAGAGGTAATAAATGGACCTTCATCTTGGTGATTCATGTGCAAAGTGCCTCAAAATTGCATATTATAGCCATTGTGAAAAGCTAGGAGCAGAGAGTGTTGTATCTGTCTAGAGCTGAAGTCTTCTTGTTGAGAGTCCTAGAAGTGAGAGCATGCCTCCTTCGCTGCAGCTAATCGAGGCGGATCTAGCTCCACAGCTGTGCTGTCCTTATCTTCAGATGCACCCTACCTGGTTGCAGCTGCTGATTTTCAGAGGTGAAATGATGGTGGGCTCTCCCCACCTTGGCCTCCAGGGTATGGTGCTGGAGCTTGCTAGGGTGAGGCTGAAGCCACCTCCAAAGGCATGCCAGCATGACTTGCTGAGGTGGGGACAGCTTGCAATAGATAGCTTCCTGCTTTCTCTTAGGTTAGAATCCCAGACAGAATGGGAGAACATATCCTTTAAACATCACTGGGGTTTCTGGATATTTTGAAATGAGAGGTGTGAAGCCAAGATCCTTGACAAAACGGACAGAATGTTTTTGTTTAACATTTGTTATTACTTTCTTGAAAGACTTCATTATGTCACAGGAGAAAGTCCAAATTATTGCAGACCGTAGCAGAGCAGAATAAAACAATAGCTACTAATGCCTTGGACTGTTGGATGGTGAAGGTGATGATGAGATCATTTGAGAAACACTGTACTTTATCCGTTGCCTGGAAATAAGAATTCATACAATGATAGACATTGTACCACGATGTTCTAAATTGAAATTGTCATGATTAATTTTTCAGAATTGTCAGAAACTTTTAAGTGGCAACCAGCTGTGTATGTCCACAGAAAGTGTTCTTCTGATCAGGCATTGACAAGCTGCTGCTCAATGGTTGCATCTGGTTTGCTGCCTTTTTTTTTAATAAAGTTTTATTGGAACACACCTACATTTACATGTTAATTTGGCAGCCTTTCCCCTACTGAGCCAAAGTTGAGTAGTTATCTTAGAAACTACTGTGGTCCTCAAAACCTAAAATGAGCACTGTGGGGTTGGGAAGATGGCTCAGCCGGTAAAGTTCTTGTCTTGCAGGCATGAGTATCTAATTTGGAGCCCAGCATGCCCATCAAAAGCTGGACTCTAGCATGCACCTGATCCCAGCACTGGGGAAGCAGAGAAAGGTGGATCTCCAGAGCTCACTATCCCTTATGCTTGTTAGTTTTGTTGTGTGATGTTTGCTTGTTTGTTTTGTTTTGTTAACTTGACAAAATCTAGAGTTATTTGAGAAGAGGAAATCTCAACTGAGAAAATGTCCCCATCTGACTGGCCTATAGCTAAGCCTGTGGGGCAGTTTCTTGATTGATTGATTGATTGATTGATTGATGCGGAAGCATCCAGCCCACTGTAAGAGGCCATCCTTGGGCAGGTGGTCCTGGGGAGTATAAACAAGCAAATGGATCAAGCCAGGAGGATCAGTGTTCCTGCATGGCCTCTGCTTCACTTCCTGCCCTGATTTCCTCCCTGTGATGGGCTGTGACAGGGAAGGGTTAGCCCAGTAAACCATTTCCTTCCCACACTGCTTTTGGTCAGAGTGCTGCAGTGTTAGGAAGTAAACTAGAACCCTGGACAGAGTGATGAGCATCAGGTTCAGTGAGAGCCTTGTGTCAAAATATAAGATGGAATAAAGCCACTGAGGAGGGATCCTGACAGTGATCTCTGGTATCCACATGTGTACACACCTGCCTGCATATGTGAACATATGAGCACAGGCATAATGCAATGTTTACTGTGTCCCCTCCACAAGGTAATATTTTCAAATTGCACATGCGTGTAATTTGAAGATCTGGAAGGATCCTAAGTGATCATCCCAAAGCTAAAAGAATTTTATAAATCCAGGGTTTGGAAATGACTTGCTGGGGAACTTACAGTTGGTTGGTAATTTTACCTTTTTTGTTTGTTTGTTTGTTTGTTTGTTTCCTTTTATGAAAGAAGATGTTCTTCTCACATAATATCCTGATTACAGTTTTCCTTCTCTCTTTTCCTCCCAGTTCCTCCCCACCTTCCCTCCCCTCCAGATCCACTCCCTTTCTTTATCTCATTAGAAAACAAACAGGCTTCTAAGGGATAATTCCAGGGACATTCCATTTAGGGCTGAGTGTTCCAAGGTGTTTTACTCTCAGCAGACGGTCTGACTTTGGGTCTCTGTATTTGTTCCCATCTGCTGCAGGAGGCTTCTCCGACGGCTGAGCAAGGCAATGATCTATGAGTATAGCAGAATATCATTAGGAGTCATTTATTGCTATGGTTATTTTTGTTGTTGTTGTTTTATACCAGTAATATTTGGTTTTAGCCTAGGTCCCTGGGCTACCTAATTTCTGGTTCTTGGTCACACTTGTCAGGTATGGGTTTCATCTCTTGGAGTGGGCCTTAAATCAGATATTGGTTGGTTACTCCCAAAAGCTTTGTGTCACCATTATCCTTAGCATAACTTGCAGGCAGGACACCATTATGTAGAACAAAGGGCCTGTGGCTGGCTTGGAGCTTGCATCTGTCTATCCGTCCGTCTGTCCATCCATCCATCCATCCGTCTGTCCATTCATCCATCCATTCATCTACTTACTTACTTATTTTGGTAGCATGCACAGTACCTTCCTGTACCAAAGACGCTAGCACAAATGGATGAAGGCTCTAGATAGGCACCTGCTCAACTTCTCCATGGTCCGTGAGTTGTCTATTTATTTATTGTCTTCAGCAATGGGACCTTGTGGAACTTTGTAAGGAGCATCATCTTGACCTAGGTTGTTTGGGGATTTCTGTAGAACTGCTTTGGCCAGTAACTCTATTTGGTATAACCAGTCACAATAATGAAAGCTTTGTTTGCTGGCAAGAGACGGCCAGTTGGGACTCTGTCTCCCCCACTGTTTGGCGATGTCATTTGATCACTTTCACATATGTATATATTTTAGGAGGCTTCTACCGTGTTAGGTTTCCATACTACTCTTCAAATGGTCCTTAATTTTAGCTGTCTCCCTCTATATTGCCCCCATCACCCTCTCCCCTCCACTCTTCACTGGATCCTCCCATTCCAGCCCCCTGATCCATCCATAACTATTTCGTTTCCCTTTCTTAATGAGACCTATCTGTTACCCCTGGACCCTTACTCTATACATAACCTGTGATTCTGTGGATTGCAGCTTGATTATCATTGATTTAACAGGCAGTGTCCACATGTTAAGTGAATACATACCATATTTGTCTTTCTTGCTCTGGGTTACCTCACTCAGGATGATTTTTTTTTTCTAGTTCCATTCATTTATGTATGAATTTCATGTTGTCATTTTTAATAGCTGAGCAATAGTCCATTGTGTAACTATCACATTTTAGTTATCTATTCTTCTGTTGAGGGACATCTAGGCTGTTTCCAGTTTCTGGCTATTATGAATAAAGCAGCAGTGAACATGGTTAAGCAAGTGTCTCTGTTGTAGGATGAAGCATCCTTGGGGTATATACGAAGAATGGTGAGCTGGATCTGAGTTTCCTGTATTGAGAATTCTCTAAGTATAAATTTTCAAGAGAACATAACACCAGACATAGGAAGAAGAATACTATGTAGGTCAAAAAGTTTACTTAATATCTTGAGAAGGGAAGAGAAAGGAGCGCTCAGCGGGCCTCTGGAATCAGAGTTGGAGAGGAAGGGTGTAGGTGTGATGGACGGCTCCTGGGAAGCATCGAAACCTTCTGCCCTGACGTGACGGCTAGCTGGGTGCCTGCCCTAGCTCGGCATCTCCTAGCCCTGTGTAGTACAGATGACACACGGCCAGTAGTCCCCTTCATGTTTCCCCTTGTCTTTGCTCCTTGCTGACCATTCTTTTCCTGTTTGCATAAACATTTTCCAGAGAAGAATATAATTGATACAGCTAGGTTTTCTAAATAGATCATGTTTCAGCCTGTTCTGCCTCCCTAAGACATTTCCAGGCAGGGAAATAGAGTTTTGAATATGTATGAAAATACATGCGCGCGCGCACACACACACACACACACACACACATCCATTTCTTAGTTTCACCTTGGGTTAGCCAGTTTAACCAAGACTTATTTTATTCATTTGCCTCATAAATAGCGATCTTAGCTTTCCTGGAGTGTGGAAAGCAGACATATTGCAGGTGAATTTGGTTAACTAGCTTTACTTCCTGCTGTATATTAAAAGCAAGCAAACTGTATGAAAACATTTGTCCTATTTATTTGTTTGGAACCAGGGACTTAAATTGGGTCTTCAAAGACCTCGAAAGAATGGTACTCAACTTCATGTAGAAGAGCAAAAAAACCCAGGATAGCCAAAACAATCCTGTACAATAAAATAACTTCTGGCGGCATCACAGTCCCTGACTTCAAACTCTACTACAGAGCTACAGTACTGAAAACAGCCTGGTATTGGCATAAGAACAGACAGGAGGACCAGTGGAACCGGATATAGAAGACCCGGATATCAATCCACACATCTTCGAACACCTGATATTTGATAAAGAAGCAAAAAATATCAAATGGAAAAAAGAAAGCATATTCAACAAGTGGTGCTGGCATAACTGGATATCACCATGTAGAAAAATGAAAATAGACCCATATCTATCACCATGCACAAAACTCAAGTCCAAATGGATCAAAGACCTCAACATAAAGCCAGCCACACTGAACCTTATAGAAGAGAAAGTGAGAAGTGCACTTGAACGCATTGACACAAGGAACCACTTCCTAAATAGAACCCCAGCAGTACAGACACTGAGAGAAACAATTAATAAATGGGACCTCCTGAAACTGAAAATCTTCTATAAAGCAAAGGACACGGTCAACAAGACAAAACGACAGCCTACAGAATGGGAAAAGATCTTCACTAACCCCACATCAGACAGAGGTTTGATCTCCAAAATATACAAAGAACTCAAGAAATTAGACACCAAAAAAAATCACGTAATCCAATAAAAAAAAAATGGAGTACGGACCTAAACAGAGAACTCTCAACAGAGGAATCTAAAATATCTGAAAGACACTTAAGGAAATGTTCAATATCCTTAGTCATCAGAGAAATGCAAATCAAAACAACTCTGAGATTCCATCTTACACCTGTAAGAATGGCCAAGATCAAAAACACTGAGATAATTTATGCTGGAGAGGTTGTGGGGAAAAGGGAACACTTCTGCATTGCTGGTGGGAATGCAAGCTGGTACAACCCCTATGGATGTCAGTGTGGCGGTTTCTCAGAAAATTAGGAAACAACCTTCAAGACCCAATAATACCACTTTTGGGTATATATCCAAAGGATGCTTGATCGTGCCACAAGGACATGTGCTCAACTATGTTCATAGCAGCTTTGTTTGTCATAGCCAGAACCTGGAAACAACCTAAATGCCTCTCGATTGAAGAATGGATAAAAAAATGTGGTATATTTACACAATGGAGTACTACAGAGCAGAAAAAAATAACGACAGCTTGAATTTTGCAGGAAAATGGATGGAACTAGAAAACATTATTTTGAGTGAGGTAACCCAGACACAGAAAGACAATTATCATATGTGCTCACTCACAGGTGGTTTACAAACATAAAGCAAAGAAAACCAGCCTACAAACCACAATCCCAGAGATCTTAGACAACAATACGGACACTAAGAGAGACATACATAGATACAATCTACATGGGAAGTAGAAAGTATAAAAAGACACGATCTCCTGAGTAAATTGGGAGCATGGGGACCTTGGGGGAGGGTTGAAGGGAGGGAGAGGCAGGGAGGGGAGTAGAGAAAAATGTAGTGCTCAATAAATATCATGGAATGAAAAAAAAAAAAACAAAAAAAGTCATCTAATGTCATTAAAGGGACTGGACCCCCCCCCAAAAAAAAGAGCTAAAATGAAGTCTGAGCTAATGGGCCAATCAGTTTATTAAAAAAAAAAAAAAGTTAATTCAGAATGTGTCTGTCCGTTGACTATGTAATCAGTGTATCTGTAGCACGATCCACATAAGTCACGTAACTATGTGATGTGTACTTCTTTCTGTTAGGGCCATTTACGTGATGAGAAAACTGAGGCATGGATGGTTGTTTGGTCTGGAATATAAACCCAGGAATGACTGTATAATGATTTGAACACAAGCAGTCAGTTCTCCTGCAAAGGTGGGAGCCATTTCTTCCTCTCTTTGTGTGTTTGTTCGTGGATCCATTCCGTAAACATTTAATAAGAGTCTGGCAGTGATAGCAGATGCCCTGCCCTCGTTCACTGTATGCCCCTGAGCTGGTTTGTATTTCCATAAGCTGCCTTATTTAAGGTAACTGGGTTTTCTTCCTGGCTTTTTGTCGAGAAGACGTTACAGATTTTGTAACCGGAAAAACTTTCTCTAGTTGGCTAAGACAGTTCTCCCCAGCAGAGGTAACATAGCAGGGAGATGCTCTTTATCTCCTCATAAACTATGAGGGGGAAGTTTCCGTGGCTTCAGAGGTTCATGAAATTCAAGAGTCACAAGTTTTCATCCAATATTTTAGCTCATGTCTCCCTGCTTCAATCAGACCCCATCTGTGGCTTTCTGCAAAGCTAGGGAGAGAAAGAGAAGTCTGTACTGAGTCAATTATTAACTTCTTGAATACCTGAAAACAACAGATAAACTAATTTTACCTCTTGGGTTTTTTTTGTTGTTGTTGTTGTTTTGTTTTTTTGTTTGTTTGTTTGTTTTTCGAGACAGGGTTTCTCTGTAGCTTTAGAGCCTGTTCTGGAACCCGCTCTGTAGACCAGGCTGGCCTCGAACTCACAGAGATCCGCTTGTCTCTGCCTCCCGAGTGCTGGGATTAAAGGCGTGCGCCACCACCGCCCGGCTTGAGTTTTACCTCTTGTTTTTTAAGAGTGATTTTTTTTTCCTTCCTCCTCCCCGCTGTCAGAGCTTCAAGGTCCAAGACAGAATTATGAATGAGAGGGAGAAGAGCGTCCCCTCTTGGCACCTTGCCCTCTCCTTTTCTGCTGCACACCTTTATTTCCTGCCGTCCACTGCTCACTGTGGACTTCTCCCTAAAGCCTGGTCTCCTCCTTGGGCCTTTTTTCCTTTGGATTTAGGAGTCTGCTAATCCTGGCAGATCTGGGAACATCAGATAGAGCTCAAGTGAGGCTCATTAACTCTGACCCCTGGACGGAGAATCTGTATCTTATTGGGGTGGGCAGAATTCTGTTCCTTCCTCATTAGAGGGAAGTAAATTCTTAATGTTGATTTAGTTATTAGAACCTTTATGGACACTAGTTTCCTAATGAAATGTTTACGATTCCCCATCTTAGTTTTAAAACTTGAGTGTGATTCAGGGGTAGAGGAAGGAGTGTCTCCTAACCATCAACATTCTTTCTCCTTCTGTCATGCCCTGGACAAGATGATGAAATTGCCTCGGTGTTCTTCTGGGGTTATAGCTATCGGTCAGAGCCCTTACCTAGCAGAATAAGGCCCTGGATTTGATACCAAAGGCTTCCCCTTCACCAAAGGAAGAAATAATCTCCATTTTCATAGAAAGAACACCAAGCTGATGGAACTGACTTACCCTGCCTACCAAAATACAGGTTCTTGAGCCAGCCAGGAAAAGGTGCTTACCATGCAAGCCTGAAGGCCTGAGTTTGGTCCCAGAGCCTATGGTGAAAGGAGAGAAGCGACTTCTAAAATGTGTCCTTTGACCTCCCCGCTGTGGAGGTCACTTCCTGTTGAGGTGAGCGAAGACTCACCACAGCACAGCTGCTCGCATAGGTCAGTGTGTGTGCTAAGTAGAAACTTTTAAAATAAAAAATAAATGAGAACAAAACCGGTCTCTTGCCACTAATCTGTTTTTTAATTCTCACCACCAGCTGTCTATAGAAATCAAAACTTTTCCTGGAACTTACCCTTCTGGTATTTGGTTTTCCATGTTGCTGGAGTTTCACTGTGTCTCCTCACTTCGAATACTCTGCCTGGTGATTTGGGGTATTATTCTTAGTGTCTGCCTTCAAATCTCCTGCACATTTATAACCCCAAGACTTTAACCTCCTGCCGTTTCATGGAGATGATTTGAAATGTCACAGCCCTGATGATCGGAGAAACTCAGTTTCCCTTACAGTTCGAAACTATTTAAATTCTCTTCTTTGTGTGTTTTGCCTGCATGTATACCTGTGCCCCACATTCGTGCAGTGCCTGTGAATGCTAGAAGAGGGTATCGGATCCCCTAAAGTTACAGACAGTCGTGAGCCACTGGTCGGAATCCAAGTTGGGAACTGAACCAAGGTCTCCTGGAAGAGCAGCCAGTGCTCTTCTCCACTGAACTATCTCTCCAGCCCTCAGTTCTGTTCTGTAGTCTTCGGGAATTACTGGAACTTTCTCCATCCAGCCATTAACACGATAGTAAAGAAAAATAGGCTTGCCACCCTCTTCACACACACACTTGCCAAAGGAAAAAAGGTTGACTGTTCATCTTAGCATAGTACATTTCAAGTGCTTTAAACTACTGGGCCAGGGAGATGGCTGAGTGGCTAACGAGGACCTGAGTTGGGTCACCGTCACCTGTGTAAAAGCCGGGTTTCGTTAGGACAGGTGGATCCCCAGAGCTCACTGACTAGCTCATGTAGCCAATTGGCGTGACTCGGGTTCAGTGAGAGTCGCTGTCTCAGAAAGATAAGTTGAGGAGGGATTGAGGAGCTTGATGCCAACGTGAAAGCACACTCACACACATACCCAGGTACACACAGCAAAAAAGAAAACGTGTTTACTGTTTGGGACTGGTACTTAGTCTTGTCCCTGTCTCTGGCATTTCTCTGCTTGTTTGCAGTGTACTGGGTTTCTCCTCCTTTCTGATTTTTCCATTTGTTCCTCAGATCCTAACCTTTGGGATTGTGCCTTGCCAGCCTTTCTCACAGGCAGGGTGGGCACAGGGGACTGATCTCTTGACCCCTGCATAATGCAGCTCCTTTCCCCTGGCATTCTTACCATTTGGTCATGTTCTGTTTAACACCATTAACAAATCTGCTGTGTTTCTATATAACTCGGTCTTGTGGCTAAGTCTTCACTCCCTGGTGTGATTTTAATTAACTGTCCTAGAAGTCAGGGATTATACCTTTATCATACTCTGTTAAGATTCGCCCTAGAAGAAATCAAAAAAATAAAAGTAGAGGCTCCATCCTCAAATGCAACTATTTGGGTTTTGGTTGTTGTTTGTTTTGTTCTGTGTTTAATAAGCATTTCTTTGAGCGCTGTTTACTGTCATCTGTATTGGGGTTGGATAGTCCAGGGCAAATACACTGGACTCATCTTCTAGTTTAGACTACTAAATAAATTGGACAATTTAAGTCAGAAGGATAGGTGATTTGAAAGAATAAGAATGTGGTGTTTGGGGCTGAGGCGATGACCTGGCAGGTAAAGCCTGTTCCAGACAAGCATGAGTTCAGGTCCTATAGCTGCATAAATCCTGGGTAGTTCTCACCTGTAATTCTGATGCTTAGGAGACAAAGACAGACAGATGATCCATCAATTGTATCAGCAATCTCTAAATTCCTTTAGAAATACGGCTCAATGAATATGGTGGAGAGTGATCAAGGAACATACCTGGTGTCATCTTTGGGCCTCCACATGCATGCACATACTTGTACACCTGTACCCACAAGGGTTAAAAAATGTGCACACCACAGACACATGCAAAAAAAATGGGTTGCCATGTAAATATATGTGTGGTCTGTGTCTGTAGAGAAGGCTCCTCAGAGCTTTGGATATCTCCAGGAGATATCCTTTGGAATAAGTGGATGCCTAAGAAATACAAAAGGATTGTTCAGACTTAACAGGGCAAGGATGGAGTGAAGGCTTAGATTAGAGTACCAAACTGTAAGAAAACCACTTAGCTATCCAGAAGTCCAAGAGGTTCATTGAGGCTTGGATCCTGTAAGTCAAGAGGGGCTGTGGAGGTGACAGGAATCTGGGGTGGCCTTATCAACAAGTGTTTTGGAGTTCGCTTAATAAGTGGAGGCTTTTTTAAAGGTGGGGGCAGGATGTGGCACGCTGTTGTTAGGAGTGCTGTGGCTCTGCTGAGGGCCACAGGATAGCAGCTCTGTAAGGACACTGATTCATAGTCTGGTGGGATGAAGGGAAGACGGTAGTGACCTGGGCAAGCAAGGGTAGGGATTTGAGAGACGGGGCAGAGAATCCTTGGCAGTCGTGGAAACTGGCGCCGTGAGAAAAGGAGGCATGGTCAGAATGAATGACTTTGCCTTCATTCAGCACTCTCCCCGACCCCCGTAGCTCTCCATCACCAATTTTAGGCAGTCATTGGTTTTGAGCTATAATATGGTCATAACACAAAGGCACTTGGGTCCAATAGAATGCTTCCATTAAATTTTAATATTTTCCATATTCTTTATAGAAAGACATTTAGATTATAGAAAGTGGCTTAAATATTAAAGATACCTGTTAAAAAGACAAAAAGGTACAAAAAATAATTTAAAAATGAAAAGGCTTTTTGTTTTTATCTAAGTTATTCTATTTATCAATAAAGACTGAGGAGTCAGATATTGGGGTGAAAACCGGTTAACTCAGAATGGCTGAGAAGCAACCAGCTGACCTTCGTTTTTGGCTGTAGACCCAGCAAGAAAGCTTCTCTCCTTCTGTCTCAAACAAAAAGGGCCTTTGAACCACCAAGATGCACTCTGCTCCTTCCTGTGTGTCTCTCTAGTCATATCCCTTGCTCCTCCATATTCTCTGTGGCTAATTCCTGTCAACTAGTCACTGGCTCTGCCCCCTAATCCAAGGTTAATTTTATTAACACAGTGTTGGAGTTTCACAGTGCAATCAAATATCCTACAACAGGCCATCATTTAATTCATTTGATTCTCAGGGGAATATATCATACTAATTTTCAAAAAAGTTATACCACTAAAGTCAGCTGGTAGTGAAAATAGCTGCCGTTACTTGCTTTCCCCTCCCACATTTTGGAGTTGTTTCTAAGTTTCTGCTTACTGTATATCCCATTATCCCATAAATTCTTGTACTTTCTAAAGGGTGTAAATAAAACTGAACTGACATTTTTGTTTTGGACTTGGCACAACCCAAATCAACTGATTGTGGATTTGCTCTTTCTCTGGCGCTGGTCTTGTCTGTAAAATGAAGTCAGAAGTTAGAATGTACACTCAGCTTAAATGCTGCTCTTTCCTAGCATTGGTGTAGTGTTTGGGGGGCAGGTTTGTGTGCAGTGTGTTGCTTTTCTTTATTCTGTTTTGGGGTGAAGAGAATCAAGGTGGTTGCTAAAGAAGAGAGAATAAATCACAAACTGGTGGTTTGACTAAGAATGACCTCCATGGATCATCTATTTCAAATGCTTAGCCATCAAGGAGTGGCAGTATTTGAGAAGGATTAGAAAGATTAAGTGACGGCCTTGCTGCTGGAGGAAGTACCTTACTGGGGGATGGGCTTGAAGCTTTCAAGAACACTTCTCAGGCTGTTCTCTCTCTTGGCCTACAGGGGTCAGGATGTAGCTCCCCACCTGCCTGCCACCATGCTGCTCTCTCTCCATGATGGTGATGGACTGAGTCTCGGAGGCTTTAAGCAGAGCCCTAGTTAAATGCTTTCCCCTGTGTTGCTGTGGTCATGGTTTCTCTTCACAGCAATGTAACAATGACTAAGACACTGACTACACCTGTGTGTAGGGACGCAAACACAGGTTTCCTCACAAAGGGTGGGACTCCCATCCCATCTCTCAGCCCCACCATCATACGCGAGCACCCCCACCTCTGCGTCCATCTCCAGGGACTGCCCGCGACATAAGTATAGGCCCTCCCTCTCTGCTTGAGTCCATGATCAAGATCATTTCTGAAAATACTGGGTAGATCATTTATTGATCACCAATTGCATTTCCCTTGGAGTTTCACAGACTGTTACTCCTGAAAAAAAAAAAGACATTTAAAATAATTTCAGACACAAACTGCAACAGTATTGGGCCATTTTGTATACGCTACAGTGTGCGTAACAGGGTCTTCCATATAATATTTTAGTAGAGTCTTCCAGTGCGTGTTTTAAATAGACTGGAAATAGGTTGGCTTTTCCCATTTTGATATGTTCCATTTGAAAGACATGAAGCTTTTAGTCATTTGACATGGCTTGTTTTCTTTTGCTTACTGTAACTGCTGTGTCTCGTGGAAGTCATCCCATCCTGGAATCATAGTTTTGCAAAAGGGTCTTTAAGAAGATTATAAAGAAATCACTTAAAGCTCTCTCAGAGGATGTATTCTTCCGGTGGCAATATTTGACTGAGTTTTCCTTACTTTCATCCAGTTTATCTAAGTTTAGTTATAATGTGGATGATTTCTAAAGTTTCTTGTTCTACTTGGTGCATTTTAAATTTGAGATGTATCTCCTGACGCCTGTGTGCCTGGCTTTGCTGGTTTGGTCCTCTAGCCATCTCCAGAACTTGTCTCTAGCCAGAGGTGCTGCTTGTCTGTCTCCAGGGGATAATGCAAATGCTCTGCATTCCCTGTGAATTCTTCAGCCACCTTTGCTCTGGCTTTCACAAAAGAGGATTGCAACTTTTTTCTTTCCTTTCTGGTGTGTGAGATGGAAGGTTGCCTTCGCAGTTTGCCCTTTGGAAAAAGCTCCTTTTATGTTTGGTCAGCAAGTGAAGGCTACCTTGGTTTGCCTAGGATCCTAGGAGTCCTGGAGGATCCTAGGAAGTGAAGGACCGGCTCCAGCTCATGCTTAGCACAGTTGTATTAGTAGGAATTTGAGTTTGGCAAAAGCAGTGGAAAAGGATCGCATGAAGAGTACAGGACGCCTTTCAAGGAATCTTTCTTTGCCTTCAGTGAATGGTGTCTTGGAAATCTCAAAGTCCACTAAGTAAGAGCACTAGGGGCAGGCGGGGGGTTTGTTTGTTTTGGACCTTGCACACAGTCATGAATTTTTAGCACTTACCGTCCTCACTCCTTACACAAATTTCCCGTCTACCTGTATTTGTCAGTGAGGACAGAAGTCCTGGGCCCACCTTACTGCATCAAGTTCAAATAGTGATTTCTAAATACGGTTCATAGCAAGGTATGTCTTCATCTCCACTACACTCCTGTGGATCCATAGTGAGGGGGAAATGCATCACAGAAGAGTGGTTTTGGATATCTTAAATTATATTTATTTGTATGGATGTGTGCGGGTGCATTTGTGCCACATCGCCCTTGTGGAGGTCAGTGGACAACTTGCCGGAGTCGTTCTGTCCGTTCTCATCTCCCTCCGTTGAGTACTGGGGACTGAACTCAAGTGTGCAGGCGTGGCAGCAAGGACTTTTACCGGCTGAGCCACCTCGCTGGCCCCTAGGAGAAAATTTAGTGGGGTGACGCAGTCTCAACACTGACCGTTGCTTTTGAACCAGCCAGGAAAAAAACGTACTGGTCATTGTTATAATGAAAACAACCGGGAGATGGGCGACGAGGATAAGAAGAACAGATAAAATTTGGCCACAACTACGTGTCGTCGCACAGGAGCGACAGGGGTGGGGGGCAGGGCAAGCAGGGTGGCCCAGGCGCCTAGGAGGAGCACCGGCGAGCCGGCGGGGAGGGGCGGGGCCCACGAGGAAGGGCGTGGGGACGGGGCGTGGCCGGCGGGCGGGAGGCTCTGGCGGTTGGAGGTGGGTGGAGCTGCCCTTGGAGGCGGCACCGGCTTGGCCCCGAGGCTCGCCGCGCCCTATCGCGCCAGAGCCGAGTGGCCCCGTGGAGCCCGCGCGCTCCCGCCTGCTGGGGGAGGGCGGACAGGGCGCGGGGACCAGACAGGCCGCGGCGGGCGCTGTTTCTCTTTCGCTTTCCCGGGCTCGGAGGCGGGCGCGCCGGCGGGCTAAGGAGCGGCGGCGGCCGCTGGGTAGGTACGCGCGGGGGTGGCCCGGCCGCGCGCCAAGTTTGTGCCGGCGACCGCGGCGTCCCAGACACCTGCCGCGCCGGGCGCCCGTGCAGCTCGGGGGCGGGGCGGACGTGCGGGGCTCGGGCTCTGCGCTCGGGAGCGGCCCGGCCGGCCCGCGGCAACTTGTCCTGTCCCGCGGTCTCGGAGCGAGTGGCCCTGGCGTCCCGGCCGAGCACCTGCTAAGCGGCGGGAGGGCTTGAACCTCCCGGACCCGAGCCTCCCGACGCGGAAAAGTTGCTTCGGGCCGCCTGCGCGACACCGCAAGCACTCGCTTCCTTTCGGCGTCTGGGTGACAGGGCTCTGGGCTTGGGATCCGGAGGGACTGCATTTCCCACAGGTTTGCTGAGAGCGGAGCGCACGAGTAAGTCCTGGGAGTAAGGGCAAGCAGATAGAGCGGAGACCCAGGCTAGGATATTAATGCTTTGCTGAAGGTCACGAAGGGCTAAGGCCAGAATCCTGAGATTGCAATTAATTAAATTACATCTTCTGTCATATCCTTAACACCATTTCCCTGAAGGGGTAGACGCTCAGAGTCTCTCTGCCTTGGACGTTCACAGTGGGTGTGTGCTGGTGGAATGATGCCTTCTAGACATTTGCAGTTATTTTATCCTTGCTTATGAGCTAACAGCCAAGATAGGAGAAAAGTTCCCGTCTGAAAAATGAACTTAGTGAAATCAGCGTCTTCATTGGTGGTGTTTTCTAAGGGGATCTTTCTTGTAAGGAACTTGCAAAACTTTTAAAATAACCTAAATAACGTAAAGTTGCAAGAAAAATTAATGTGTCTTCAGTTTCTCACTGTGTACTCTCACTGTAAAATGTCATTCTAGGTAGCTGGAGCTCTTAGCGTTATTTTACAATTAAAAGCAACAAAATAAACAGCCACTTGAGACTTAAAGAAAGTGCATTCCCCAGGTTATATATCTATTAAGTGTGACTGGTTTCTATTGACAATTTCTGATAGAGATACATGCACATTGCCTGAGTTTGCTCCCTGTCACAGCGAAATCTAGGAGTGGCAAACATCTGTAATGCCAGCACTCTGAAGTCATTGAGGCAGGAGGATCAGAAATTCGAGGTCATCCCATCAGGGTTCTAGGCCAGCCTAGGCCATGTGAAAATCAACCCCCAGAAAACCAAGAATAAACGAATGAATGAATGATAGTTGTAAATCAAAATGAAAGAAAAGTGTAACTAGGGAGAAGTAAGCTTTAGAGATTACACTGGACATCATTGGAGAGGAAGTCTCGGGCTAAGTAGGATGCAGCTGCCTAAAGGAAAGGTATGTTGGATGGAAGCTACACGCCTACAGAGTCCATGATGGAGAGGAGTGATCGTGTTAGTCTACCTGAAGTGTTGAAGGAAAGGGTAATGTCAACCAGAAGTGTGGTTACCTTTCATGGGACAGGCTAAAAAGCAGATTTTTCTGTTAGCAAGAGGAAGCACTGACATTTTTTGAGAAGCTCTAAATAGAATAGATTAAAGCTGGTAGCAGAATAGAAAGAAGGCCTGACCGGAGGGCATCTATTTGGAATGGACATCAGCTTGATTGGACTGTTCACTAGCTGGAGAGTGCCAAGTAGCCATAGAGAGTGTTTAGGTAGGTGGGTCAGTGATTTCAGTTTTGAGTCTTTGTGCTTTGCATTGGTAGAAGCTCCTGGGAGACAGTACAAACGCAGTACTGTTGAGGAGTGTTGTTAACTGGATGCCGTGAGTGGAGGTGATAGTTGACACGTCAGAACTGGGTGAATTTGTTACTCTCAGTTAACTTACAATAGATTTACAGGTTAATTGTACAATAAAGGGTGCTTTCTGCTCTCCAAACCTGCAAACTTACTGACCCTGATATTAAACGTAGTCCAAGGAATTTGATGCCTTCTCTCTATGGTTTTGGAAACAGATATGAAAAGGCAGCCCTGCCAGGAGGAGTGATGGTCAGTGACCCTGTGCAGACTGGGTGTTCACGCTCAGGCCTCAGGACGCCTGCAAGAACATTGCCCCAGCTACTGGACCAGCTTTGCATCCACTTAGTGCCCCTCGTTGCCTGAACTGCTAACACCAGCAAACCACAGATGGCTACCCAAAGGAAACACTTGGTGAAAGATTTCAATCCTTACATCACCTGCTACATCTGTAAAGGCTATCTGATCAAGCCCACAACAGTGACAGAATGCCTCCACACATGTACGTATCCTGTGTCATCTGCTCATCAAAATTTGTTCCTTTAAAACTGCTTTGCTTTGTTTTTGTCTGGATTTTATGTTTTAAAAAGCAGTCTCAGAATTATTTCCAAGTTAATTTTCAGAATATTTGTCATTGGGATATTATGAGAATGTTTTCCTATCAGTTGAATCCTAACGGATTATAAAATGTTCTATAAGGGCTTTAAGTGGTTATGAATTTGCAAAAAGTGAACTAGTTCAGGTTTTTTTTTAATGACCCTGAAGGAGTTAGAGCATATGGTCATACCATGGTCAGCATTTCCTGAGAAGCTAGTAGGAATGCAGGTTGTGCACAGACCCACTTCCTGAGGGGTCCTGTGCCCAGCACCTGTCTTTTAGGGAGTTGACTTGTTAATTCTGAAACTTGTCAAGTTTGAGACTGTTGAAAAAGCACCATAGCTGAAGAGTTTCTTAAGATTTCATTGTCTCCTGCCTTAACAGAGGGAAGGAGATATTTTTATAATTACTTGTATGAGTATACACGTTTGTGCTTTCTGCTAGTACAATTTTATTTCAGTGAAACTAATTCCAGTAGGCTCGCTTTACTGTTGGTCAGACGTTCTAAACTCGATGCTGTATACACCTAAATCATTGCAGCTTCTCTGGTATCTTGAAGTGGTTTGCAGTGGGTGTAGGGGAGAGAGTATTCGGATTCTCCGCATTTTATGTACGTGAAAAGTACGTTTCACTGACCGTCTCACAGCTACTGAGTGGTGGACCCGAATTCAACCCCAAAGCCTTGTCAGTTTCTCATGAAGCAGCACCGCCTTTTGTCAAAGCTTCCTTTGAGCTCCTCTCCCCTGCTGAGCAGATAGTATTCATACTCATGGTTTCAAACAGATGAGCCAGATACAATCACCTGGAAAGTAAAATGACATATTTTATGTTAATATACTTTAATCATAATATTAAAAACAGAATTTTATTGAATGCTGTTTGAACATACTGATACCTGTGGGGACTTGTGGTCAGGTCTGGTCACATATACTGTGGAAAAACTGTTGGGGTTTTGATGGATATTCCTCTGGGATAGTAATTGGCTCATGCTATTCAATTAGCAGTTAACTATGAAATGCCTTCTTTGGTTAATTTGCCCTTGCCTTGTATTTAATTTGAACAGTTAATAATTAATTGTTATTGAAAACATTTATTGATTATCTACTATATGTCAGGTACGGATCTAAATACAGATATACAAGAGCGTTCAAAATAATAATAAAATCTCTGATCAAGGAGTTTACATCCTAGGAAGGGAAACTTATAATAATAAGTTTTAAAATATTACTTGGTGAATGGCATGAAAAGGAACAGATTGTAGATAAGGACAGGATTATTTTATACGATGCTGTGTCACCTCTCTATGCCATTTTAACAGAAACTTTAGGGGATTGAGCTACTTCTAGGAATATGAGAAGAACCTTCTAGACAGAGAGAATAGCAAATAAGTTCAGAGAGTATGTTTGACAGGTCCAAGGAGCACCAGATCAGTTAAGGTTACACATGCACAGGTGCGCACAGCGCCACCTATAAGACAGACTTCAAACCAAGATAGTAAGATTTGGGATAGAAGTGGTGAAGAGTGATTGAACTGTGGATGTTTGGGGAGAAGAGCCAGTTAAGGCGCGCACATTGGTGTGGGCAATCAGGCACATTTATTTCCTGTTGCATCTGCACGTACCTGTATATGGCTCACAATCTGTTTTGTTTCACCAGTCCTAACATTTATGCGTTGTTTTTGTATTTGGATCTCTCTAGCAGAAATGGCCAACTATGAGAGAGATAAGATAAAAGCACAAATCTCCCAATTTCTGTCTTCTACAGATTTTATGTCCCTGAAACAAATTTTGAAAGAAAATCCCAAATTAGTGTCTCTTTTTTGAAGAAAACCAAAAGATTGTAGAAGTATACATAACTAGTTATAAGCAAAAAAAAAAATTTAATTTCATTTATTTATCTTTTTTTGAAACAGGGTCCCTCTACATAGCCCTGGTTTTCCTGGAACTAACTATGTAGACCAGGCTGGCCTTGAACTCAGGGAGATCCACCTGCCTCTGCTTCCCAAGTGCTGGGATTATACTGCTTCATTGGCACAGTATCAATAAATAATTCTTCGTTTGCTTTTGTTTTTGAGGTGGTGTCTCACTCTGTATATAGCCTTGGCTAGCCTGGAACTAGCTATGTAGACCAGGCTGACCTCCAGCTCATAGAGTTGCCTTTCTCTTTCTCCGCAGTGCTGGGGTCAATGAGTAATTATTATTATTTGTTTTTTTATTTTCAAGACGGTTTCTCTATAGTTTTTGGTGCCTGTCCTGGAACTAGCTCTTGTAGACCAGGCTGGTCTCGAACTCGCAGAGATCCGCCTGCCTCTGCTTCCTGAGTGCTGGGATTAAGCAAAAATTATTTTTAAAATCTTTTCCTGATAACCATGAACTTTTAGTTAGATGCTTAGAATAGCATTTTAACATTTATTTTAACATTGAAGCATAAACTGTTAAATTACATTATAAAGAAATATTTTCCATAAAAAGATTTGCTGACATTTTCTTTTTTGCCATTTTTTATTTAAAATTTTTATACAGTGTAGTCTGAGTACACGCCCCCTCCCGAACTTCTCCTCTCACGTGTCTACCCACCCAGCTCCATGCTCTTGCTTTCTCTTTTTAAAAAATAAACCACAAAAAACCCAAGAAACTCACCCATGTATGCACATTTGCATGCGCGTGTGCACACACACACACACACACACACACAATAACCTACAAAAAATGCAAACTCAGAAACCAAAATACACAAGTAAAAGACCGGTAAGATGAAAAGTGCCCAAACAGAGCAATATGAGATGTCATAGGAGGCCACTTGTTCGTTTCTGGCTGCCTGGAACCGAAATATAATCACACAGAAACTATATTATTTAAATCACTGCTTGGCCAATCACTTTAGTGTATTGCTAGCTAGCTCTTACATCTTTGGTTAACCCATTTTTATTATTTTATATTTTACCACAAGGCTCCAGCTGGCATCTTGTGTCTTTCCCCTCTGGCAGCTACATGATGTTTCACTGACTCCGCCTACTCTCTCTATATATACATATATATTATCTCTTCCAGTCTGGCTGTATTTTGTTAAGTCATTGGCCAAAAACAGCTTCTTTATTAACCAATAAAAGCAACGCATGTACAGAAGGACTTCCCACACCAATGAGACAAAAAGTCTACAAAAATACCGTGGAGTTTGTTTTGTGTTGACCATTTGCTATTACTCCCGGGCATGGGGCCTACTCTGAAGTGCAGATAATATAGCCTGTGGGACCTATTTCAGATAGCTTCTTGGTTAGGGGTGGGAGCTTGTGTCTACTTCCCCCTCTCAGTGAGGGCCTCATCTGACTTGAAGCTCTACAGGTCCTGTGCATGCTCTCATAGTCTCTGTGAGTTCATATGTGTATCAGTGTCCTGTGCATGCTCTCACAATCTCTGAGTTCATACGTGTATCAGTCCTGTTGTGTCTAGGGACAGTTTCCATAGAGTCCTTGGTCATCTCTGGCTTTTCCAGTCCTTTCACATAAGTCTCTGAGCTGTGAGGGGAGGGATTGATGAAGACATCCCCTTTAGGATTCAGTGTTCTGAAATTTCTTACCCCATGCACATTGTCCAGTTGTGTGTCTCTATTGCCATCCACTGCAAGAAGAAGCTTTGTTGGTGATGGCTGATTGAGGTACTGATCGATTGGTATAAAAGAATGTCATTTGGAGTTATTTTATTGCTGTGTTCCTTTAGCAGAACAAGAGTGTTTGGTTTGCCCCTAGGCTTGGCTTCTCTGTGTTCAGTGAGGTATGTAAGTGTTGTCTTCAGCAAGAGGCCCTTACTGTCAGTTTGTGGAGAGCAGCCAATCGCTTTGGCAATAGCTTGTTGAAATAGTAGTTGAAAGCTTAAAGAGGTAAATAACAAACCATACAAATCATTCCGGTATAAACAGTCCTTTGGCAGTGGCCTGGCACCTTCACTGAGAGTTGAAGTGGTAGAATTTTGATGAGAATACGGTGGTAACCAGAATGTGGACTTTATCATCCACAGAGAATCCTGAAGAAAATGGTGGAGTCGGGTATTCAGCCTAGTGCCTGAGATCTGGGGGTTCTATAGCACATAGCTTGGGACTTATTAATGACTGTGTCTTGTCTCTGTGCCCTGTATATTTTTATGTTGACCCTTTAGAGGAAACAATCCCACTTGCAAAGCACTCCCTTATTTGTGCTGCTAGCATGAATAGCATCTTGAGCAGCACCACTAGACTTCCATGGGTCTTGATGAACGGGCATATTCTGGGTCTCGGTCTTCTGCCAGGGTTTTTCACATATGGTAATGTAGGATGATATAGTTTACAGTGGTTTGGAATGGCTATAGACTTGAGTAAAGCAGCCAAGTGGGAAAGGCAGGAATTGAGAAAGATTAAGTGACACTGTGATGCCGTGTAGTTTTAGGTGTTGACTTAACTTCCTATGAAGAGTGTCTGCACAAAACTGCAGTGGAATGACAAGTTAGTAAAGAGTGAGTGAGCACTTCTCCTTGCTGTCAGTCAAGTGAGAAATACGTGAGTGAAGTAGGCTGGTGAGCAAAATCAGATGTGGGATTTGCTCCACCTCCCACCCCCGCCCTAGCCAGTCAAGTTGGAGAAGAGTGAGGGAGTTTAAAAAACAAAACAACAAAAAAAAAAAAAACTGTGAAATAAGCACAGTGAAGATAATGGGCATGATAGGATCACAAGTGTGGCCAGGATATTAGAGCAGAGTGGACTTAGAGAATTTTGACTCCCTGAGGCCTTAGGCCTTTCCAGGGAGGGCCAGATGCCTTTGGGCCTGCTGCAGCAGAGGACCAGCGGGTTCTTCACCGTGGTGCTTTGACTGGGCAAATACCTCAGCCTCCTCAACTTACTGCCCACCTGTATTTTACCTCCCTCCTTCCTCATCTCCCTGCCCTCACCCTTGGTGGTGGTGGGGGGTGGTTTTTGTTTTGTTTGGTGTTTTGATTTTTTAAAGGCATTTCTTTGTGTAATCTTGGCTGCCCTAGCACTAGCTCTGTACACAAGACTGACCTTAAACAGAGATCCGCCTGCCTTTGCACCCTGAGTACTGGGATTAAAGACGTGTGCCGCCATACCAGCCTTCATTCCCAGGTTTTTAAAATACATGTTTTTAATTGAAACAAAACTACATCCTTTGCTCCTTCCCTTTTCTCCCTCCAGTTGCTGCCAGGTACCTTCCCTCCAACCCCTTCCATGTTCCCTCCACTCTCCAGTTGATAGCACCTCTTTTCTTTGATTATTGCTACATATATACCCTCACATATATGTATGCACAAGTAAATGCAACCTGCTGAGTCTGTTTTTGTTGTTTGCAGGTCTATGGTTTGAGGGATGACCACTCTGTATTGGACAACCTATAAGAGGGCTCATCTCTAGGAGAGACTGATTCTGCCAGCAGTCATTAGTTGCTGTAGTTCTTTGTCTAATACACATTGAAATTTTCCCCCTTCCACTTTGATACGTACATTGATATTGTCATTTTTTCCAGTCTTGTTTATGTAGCTATTTCTAGAGAGACTGTTTCACAGCAGAATTCCTTGTATTCTGGCTCTTACAGTCTTTATACCCCTTCTGCAATGTTCCCTGAGCCACAGACACAGGAGCTATGATAGCTGTGTATTCCCCATGATCCACTGATCTCTGCATTGTGTCCATTTGTGGCTTTCTGTGATGATCTCCATTTGGTATTGTAGCACAAATTCTAATTGTTCTTAATAAAAACCCAGAGCCAGATAATTAGGTGGTGAAAACCGAGAGATCAGAGAAGCAATACAACCATCCTCTAGAGAGACCTTTTACCTCTACCAAATCCTCAGACCAAAAGGGTGATTCTGTCCTCAGACCGTATTCTCTGACTGCATCCTCAGACTGTATCTGAACTGTCTCCTCCTGCCTTATATTCCTCTCTCCACCTAGCCATATCCCTTCCTGTCTTCACCTCCCAAGTCCTCTAAGTGTGAGCCTCTAGTGGCTTAACTGCACTCAGATCGTCAGGCAAGCTTTGTTAAAACACAAACAGAATATCGCTGCATGGTATAAGGACAGACTTCTTTGATGAGGGCTGATAACTACACTTACCTGTGGGTCTAAGAATAACATTTAGAATGTAGTAAGAAATTATGCTGATCTAGCAAAATAGCTGTAGTAGATTCTTTTTCAGTGACCCTGAGCCACTATTTCCAGGAAGCTGAGTAGGTAGGTGTTCAGTACCAGGCATGGTTCCCCTCCGCCCCCCATTGAGTGGGCCTTTGGTCCAGTTAGACCCCTGTTGGTTGGTTCTCTTCTCTTTACCCTTAACAAAGCTGTCACAGAATCCCAGTCTGTTTAGTTCCACCCTGCTACTGTTGTCATTCAAGTCCTCCTTCCTTCTCACAGACCCACTGTAGCATATTCTTAACCAGTATCAGGGTGGCTGTTTAAAGACATAATGTCTGTCGCTGTTACTTTTCATCTTGTCCAAAAAATGTCTCAATGCTGTGCTGCTGCCTCCAGAATGAATTAAAGCTATTTATTTACCTGTGATTTGTTCCCCTGCCTTTCCTTCTCCACTACATCACACACAGAGGGGAGATACTTGGTTCAGGTACCTACTTCCTTGCATGAACTTCCTTTGCTCTGTTCTCTGCCAGTAGTTATCAATCCTTTAAATAAAGGCTCAGTTCCTCTGAGTTCTATCTAATACATGCCCCTCTCCTTCTACGCAGATGGAGGCTAAGTGTCTACTCCGTATCTGTTGAGTGTGTAATATGAGCTTAAATGCACAGTTAGTGATTGATCACTATGTTTCTCCTTTCAGCGATTCAAATGCAGTGCTAGCTAACTTGAAGGACATGCACACAATGTTGGTTAAGAGTTATGAGTTTTAAAAAAAACTATCCTTACAACCACCTGAGGCAGGCCTCTGTATTAGAGAAAGAGATGTACTCTAGAGTAGGCACTAATGTCTGATGGTCTTAGACCATTGGCTATCCTGCCTTACAACAGGCCCTAAGAAATGTGCAGAAATTCCCTAGGATGCGTATACTAATGATTATGTACATTGTCAACTTAAAATAGAAGACTTGTCACTTAAATCAAGGATGAAGATGCTTCATTCTAAAAGCTCAGATGTGATAAATGTAGTACATTGGTTCTTAACCCTTTCTAGACCAAGGTTCCTGTAGGAATCTTCTAGTTCTTCCCTTGGGGAGAAAATGTGTTCATAGGCATGAAATTCTATGGTACAAAAAAAAAAAAATTCGTGGAACGTAATTTCTTCTTTCTGCCTTTTCAGAATTTATGGCAGCAATCCCTTGTAACAAAACACTGTTGTATTAATTTTTAGCTTACACACAGAAGGCCGGCTCACTAAAAGATGTAGTTGATGTAGCTACGAAGAACTTGGTGATTTTTATATCACAACATTAATAATGGAAGAATCAACTCAGCAGGTTAAGGTGCCTAACACCAAGCCTGAGTTAAATGCCTCTCTCTCTCACACACACACAGACACACACACACACACACACACACACACACACACACACACACAGAGAGAGAGAGAGAGAGAGAGAGAAAATACCAGAGTATCTTAATCATGATGGCAAATTTTAATTAGTCATTGATTTTTGTTTTAAAGATTTATATTTTAATTTTATGCATGTGTCTGGGTTTTGCACACGAGTGTCGATACCCACAGAAGCCAGAGGAGGGTATCGGGTCCCATAGGAGCTGCAGTTGCGATGATTGTGAGCTGCCCGGCGTGAGAGTCAGTAACCAGACTCAGGTCCTCTGTAACTCTGTAAGAGTAGCACACACTCATAAGTGATGAGCCATCTCTCCAGCCCCTACTTACTATTTTTGAATATCATAACCTATGACTACTCAGTTAAGGTTTAGGGCTGATATTTAAGCTAAAACCTTATGCCCCATAGTCTTGCTTTTTCAAGTGCAGTCTCCAGGCTTTCAGCAACTGTGAGCAACAGTGTCACCTGGGAACTCATTAGCAGTGCAAATTCTTGGACTTCACTCTAGACCTGTGGAATCAGAACCTCTGAGGATAAGCCAGACATCTGTATTAACAAACCCTCTAGGTGAGTCTGGTTGTACTAGAGGCTCATAGGCACCACTCTGGACAGAACATTGTCATTCTAGCATTTCTTAATTAGACAGTTTACAGTTTAATCATACCATGGTTAAAATAAATGCTAATAAAGTCGTAGCTGTTGTTTATTGAATGTTTGTCATGGGGAGTTCAACCTTCTTTTTCCTATTTAATATAACCAAGACCCCTTATAGCTGGATGGTGTTGTTTGATCACTTAGCAAGTGTTTATTGGCACTTATGTGTGCCAGGCATTATTCTTACCACAGGAAGCATAAAAACAAATATGACAAGCCCAACCCATGACCTGTGTTCTGATAGGGTAGACAGACAACAGACGAGGTTCTGTGTGTGACATGCTTCAGGGAAGTGAAGCAGAGAAAAACCTTTCTTGGTTGTTGCTGTTCATCAGAGACCAAAGACTAGGAAGGCATGCGCTACAGGAAGGCTTCAGGGAAGTTTTGGATTCTTCTCGCAGGTAAGAGGCCTGAGAAATAAGAAACACCCACTAAATACCAGATCTGTGTCCTCAGGTCTGCTGTCTGACCTAGGCACATCACAGATGCATTATGACATTTCCGTAACTTCCTTCTTCCTTTGTCCACTCATCTCTATTCTTAATATTTTATTAAGTAACATTAATTACATATGAGAGAAAAATATGATTTCATGAGGTATTACTAGGTAATCTCTAAGGATATGAATCTACTATTAGTTCTTAATTGAAAGTCCTAATGAAAAAAAAGACATTATTTTTGATGAAAGTTCTGATGTTTTTTAATAAAATTTTTAATTTGGGAGTGAAAATCTATTTTTATTTAGAAAAAATAACCACATTGAAATTACATTACTGGTAGATGCACATACAATATCATAGGTTGCATTAGGAATGAAGACATCGTACTGGTGTTAAAGCTTTAGGTAACATCTTGGCACTCACAAATAAAAGTGATTATGGTGTTCATTTTGATGATTGTTAGAATTGAGAACAGTTACTAATTTTAAGCAGTCTAGATATTAGCTGTTAATTATAATGTTAAATATGAGTTATGTTAAGCTTATGGATCTTTTTTATTTTGAAGCTGTGAGATAGTGAGGAATAAACCACTTAGCAAAGCATCATTGTAGGAGACACAGACAGATAAACTAAGGAATAGCAAAAACTTAAAAAGTGAAATTGTCTTGTATATTGATGTCTGATGGTAAATATGGGCCAGAATGAATTAGAACTGATAGCAATGTTGGACTGAGGTTCAAGTATGTAACAGAAAGTTGTCAGTGCTAGAGATAATGGTAAATAAACAATATTAATTAAGAACCCAACACAAAGGCTGAATCAAACTGAAGAGCTGCAGTCTAACATTGTAGAAAAATAATTTCTGTTGGATACTTTGAAGAATCTTCAAAATTGCTTTCTTTTATACATGCTGATTTTCAACACACTGTTGTATAAGAGAAGTTAAGTGCATAAACCAAACTTCCTTAGAATACTGCCGGCTGAGAGAAAATGGTTCTTGTTAGATATTAGTTATGGCAGAATGAGTGTGTTTTGTTTGTTGCTGGAAACTCTGAATCCCTTCTTCATTTGATGGTGTAAGCGTCTTTCTGACTTGACTATAGTGATATAGTTGTAGGCCTGGAATCTGGGCTCCCTTCGCTGTTCTGACCCATATGGCTTCCTTTTGTCTGTACTTATTTATTGAGCCTGTTCTTGTTCAGATTCTGGTTCAGGTACTTGAGACATAGTTGGCAGTAGAGTTTACAATAAGTAAATCACAGTGCATGTTAGAAGGTTATCACTATTTGCTATAGACAAATGGAAGGTCAAACTGGGCAAGGGGAATTGAACAATCAAGAAAGTAATACAATTTATTAAAGTCTGTATCTAGGAAAAGCTTCATTAAGTGATGTTTGAACTTGTGGTAAAGAAGCTAGTCTCTGAGATATCAGAGAGAAAGAAGTTCCAGGCAGAGGGAATACCAAGATCAAAGACTTGAAGGTATGAGTGTGGCATGTTAAAGTGACAAGGAGGCCAGTACAGCTAGAGATCAGTGAGTGAATGAAAGTTCAGAGATGAGGTGGGGGTAGGCATGGGCCACGGGATTTAAGGATTTGGGTGGCTTTTGTGTTGTTTCTTCTGAGGGAAATGAAGGCCCATTTCATGAATTGTTTTGAGTAAAGGAATAATACAAAGTGGTTTATAGTTAAAAGAATCACCTAGATTACCCTATTGAAAATAGAAATGTCAGGATCTTACTGCAGTATTTCAGGAAAAAGATGGGGATGGCTTGCACCATGGTGGTGATGCTGGTAAACGTCACATTCCGAACGTGCTCTGAAGGTAGAGCCGTGCTTGTTGATGAAGACCATCAGTATATAGAACATACTTAAACAATGAAACCATGAAGGAAGTGAATATGGATTACAGAGTAGAGTACCAAAGGGGGCTTAACTCAGGAGGAAGTAAATAGGAGCCAAGAGGTAGGAGGACTCTGAGTGTTAGGAATGGGAAATTAGTTGAGATGCATGGGTTGAGTAAGTTAGTAAGATTTGGCTGTAAGGATCCTCTTAAGAGCAGTTTCAGTGGATGGAAGAAGAGAAAATATGAATACATTTGGGAAGACAGCAAACTTTTAATTTCCTAGTTTGACCATTGTACTGAATGACAAATTTAACTTTTTTTCTTTTGTGAGAGTGGAAATTTAAGTTGAGGCCTCACAAATGTTAGGCACAAAATCTACAACTGAGATAAATCCAAGCTCTGTGCTTAACCTTAATAAAGGTATAGATGGGATGAAAAAAATAAGTTTTGAGAGAGAGTGTGTGTATAGGTATGGTTTTATTGTGAAGGAGAATGTAGCAATAGGGAGATAGCTGGCAAGGTATATAGTCAACAAAAGTATATTTTACCCTAAGGAAATGGCGTGCCTGTATACTAGTAAGAATCCTTAGTAGGAATTTATATATTCAGTGACAGGGCTGAAGTTACAGAGGTAGGTCACGCATGTTCTGGAAGCGGGTCAGGACACAGCAGAGCTGCTAATGTAAGAGTGTGTGTGTTGGTACAAGGTCCCTTTGGTTCTGTTATTTTGTTTTTTCAGTAAAATGGGAAGTGAGTTATTTGGTGGAGAGGGAGAGGGAAAAGGGTTTGATAGGGTCTGGGGAGACATACTGGCAAGGAGCGTAGTGGACTTGGGAAGCATGACGTGCCACTGCCTGGCAGATGAAAACCCTACTTCGTTAGGGTCATGGTCATAAGCTGAGGGTGAGAGAGCCATCAGCATGGTTTCATAGTTTTCTTCCACAATGCCCAGCTATAATCTTGTAGAATCAGAATATGTAGCATTTGAATATAATCAAGATTCTGGCTTAATTGAGCTAGTTAGTCAGTGTTTGATTATAATGAAACACCTAAGGTAGAAAAGAAGTTTGTTTGGCTCACAATTTGAGAGATTCAGAGTTTAAAATCTAGGAGTCTATTTAGTGTGGACTCTGGTGATTGCTGCAGGTGGCATCATACTGTAGTCTAAGCATTTGCAGGAACAAAAAGTCAAATCTCAAATTAGGAAGCAGAGGGAGGGAGGAGGGACCAGGCTGGCTCTTGTTTTATCAACTCTCTGGTATAGAAACTCCTAATGGCTTGAGCTACCTTCCCTTTCAAAAGCAGTACCTGCAGAGTGCAGAGACCTTGCTTTGGACCCCATCTTTAAAGGGTGCATCACCTCCTGCATCGTAACATTAGGGGCCAAGCTTCCAACACACAGACTCTTAGAAAGCAGACCTCATCCAAACCATAGCAGAGAGGTAGAGGAGTCGAAGTAGGCGTGTGTGTGTGTGTGTGTGCACACGCGCGTGGACACAATTTTGATTGTGACACTGCAGCATCCACGGAGCTCTGCCTGACTCTTCCCATGTGCAGTCCCTCTCCGTCTACCTTCCTAAGCTCAGAAGGGTCCCCTTCCTACTCACTGTAAGGTTTCCCACATCATGCATAAAGCATAGTCTCTGTCCTGAATCTGTTCAAAACCTTTCCCTTACTGCCTGTTTCTTTGTCCCAGTGGAAAAAGGATACAGCATTCTAAGAAATAGAGAGGGAAAAACAAACAAAATGCTATTCTGATTTGTATCATGCTGTTGTTATCCACTATGTGTTTTGAGGCAAGCTATAAGTAATAGCATAGGCAAAATAAAGATGGATTAGTTCCTTACATTAATAAAACTAAAAATCTCATGGAAGCAAATTGAAGCTGTTGGGGAACTTTAAAATCAGTGTTAGTTACACATGTAGGAATATGTGTTAGGAAAAGCAGGAAACATAGCTCTCCTGTGTATAATCAACCTATTAGCAGATAAAGTCCTCAATACAAAATGTTGCCCACAGTGACCTGTAAGATGAAGGTTCTAGTTCAGTAGTGGGAGACTTGACCTCCAGAAAGAAAGAGAGAGAGAGAGAGAGAGAGAGAGAGAGAGAGAGAGAATGGCACAAGCCAGACATAGCTGTCTGTGCCTTTAACCCAGCACTCGGGAGACAGGCTGGCAGGTCTCTGAGTTAGAGACCAGCTCCCTGCCAGCCAGAACTGCATAGGGAGACTCTGTTTCTTTGGTTTTGGTTGGTTTTTGTTCTTTTTAAAGAATGGCACATAAGGTGATACACTCAAAGGAGGGAAGATGATTTCAAGTTGGCAGATAAGACCAATACAGCTAGATGCTTTTAACAAAAGTCAACCCTTGGGCAGTTTAATAAATAAAAGTGTTACTAATGGGTGGCAATGCTAAAGATATGAGAGAAAAGTTGATTATTATTTTACAGTCAGTAATGTCAGAATTAGTGCTTAGGAAGAGAAATCTGAATTACCTTGTGTTATCAAAGCTGGGAAACTTGGGCTCTGCGATAGAGAAGAAATGTGGGTAAATTGTGCATCCAAGGTAGGCCAACAATTGTACTTGTTGTGCAGATGTCCTCCAAAACCATGAAAATAAGGAAGTGAGATAGTTCTTAGATAATTCAGCTGTAAATCAGTGTTTAATAGTGCATCAAAGCAGGTTTCTTCAAAATGATTGGGAAGTGACTGTGAATTAACTCCTAGTCCAGGGGTGCTACTGGAGCATACTGAACAGAAGTTAAGGAAAAATATCTAGTGGAGAAGTATTAGTTGGTCTTGGACAAGAACCTACTCCACCCCACTTTGCCCCAGAAAAAGAAGTGTCGTACATGAGAAGATAGTTTTCATCCAGGTGAAGCAATCAATGTGTCTTAAACATCATATCAGAGTTCCAGAGTGTCCTCAAAGTAGAAATGGGTGGAGGATATTAACCACAAAGTGATGGGCATTCCAATTCTAGTAGAATCCCTATCTGTTAAGGTATCCCTATCAAATCAGTTATGGTCTGATGGTATTCAATATTTTATGTTGATTCTCCATGTTCTGACTGTAGGCTCACCCAGTAATCTAATTTGTGGAAAGAGCTCACATTTACCAAGAGCTTACAAGCTACTGGACACTATAAAACAGTAATTACATTTGGTCCCCATAACAACTGAGTAAGGTAGATACCTTTTTAAAACTCTCTTATACTCAAGTGCAGAATAAATCATTTGCTAATGGCGGGAGTGAATGGGGTTCAGGTGTGGGCATCTGTGGCAGGGTTGTCCGGAATGACCATGCTGTGCCCTTTGGCTTCCCTACGTGCACTTAACTCACGTACTATTTGATTATGTCCTGTGACAGTAATTTATCCTTGGGGTTGATGATAGTGTAGCGGAGAGCCACATCCTAGAATAGGGGACTCTAACAGGCTCTGTAAAGGAAAATGTTTGTGAGCAACTTCTGCCCACCATGCGTCATTTGACCAGTGTTTCCCAGTTCCCTTCTGGCTATCCCAGTGTGAGAGTTGGTTTAGTTAGTCTTAGGGTAATTGAATTTGACCAAAAGGGAGCCTGCAGATACCTTCTTTAAAAACAGTGGTCCGGTGTGTGCTACCCATCTTAATTTAGAAAACTGCTTCAAAAGCGTAGGAGCCATCTCCCTCTTAATTTGTGTAGTTGACCTTGTTCACACTTAAAGAATAGTAGAAGTAAATAATTCAGTTAGTAAGTTTTTGGGGTTTTTTATTTAATGATGTTTATGGTGAACTCCTGATAAATTAAAGATACCAAGTGGAAGAGGGTGTAAAATAGAGTCCTTGCTTAGAATGCTTGAGGTCCTGGGTTTATTCACCACTCAGCAACAACAATAAGATGTCTTTTTGAGGTCAGGGACTAAATACTCTCAATCCTAAAATACATTGCATTGTACTTAGATGTTAAAAGGGGGAAATTCAGACGCCACTTGTGCTGCATGATTAGGAAGCTGTGGGCAGCCTTCTCAGACTCTTTAGCCAATTGTTCATTTGTTGAAGGAGCATGGCCAGAGTCTGAAATGTAGTCCATACAAAGATTTGAGCCCAGAGCCTGGCATCTGGCTAGTACTCGGCAAGTTTTAACATTGCCATTGAAGTGCTTTTCCACCTGGGTTATCTGGTGAGCCGGGCTGTTTCATGTAGCTGTATCCACATCTCTAGAGTGACTGATGACGAAGACTTGGTGCTCTCCATAGTCTTAGCAGAAACAGGGACCTTTTTAACATCATTCAAAGGTCAGTTAAGTTAGCCAGAAGAACAGCTAAGCATTTCTTTAAGGTTCCTTACAGTGTGCTTTATTGCTAGTCTAGATTTCAGTTCATATACTAAGACTCAAAGATAGTTTCCTAGTGATGTAAGCTTTTAAGCATTAGAAACTATCACTATTTCACGTTTTTCCATTTTCATTGAACTTTGGGCCTGGATTTCCTCAAGCTCTAATTTGTGTAATATAAACATGGTGCTTTTTTAGCACCTTATAAAAGCCAGACGGGAGATATATTTCCTAGAGTTTTGTTTTTAAAGAAGAAAACAAACCGTTTTAAAAGACCATTCTATTTATGTAGTATACTAAAAGAGATCTAATTCTACAAGTTGACTTATGTATAGCTCCCCAATTAATGAATAAGGTAGTCTCAGCCTGTTTTATAGACCAGTGGGAGTTAGCAGCAAGAGATCTATCGTGTGAATATACGTTTCATGAAATAGATTCTGAATTCTCATCCTGGATGTCACTGTGTGCTGTCATGGCGTTAGACTGTTTGTCCTCTGCTCACATTCTTCATGTATGGGGTCAAATACTGCTGCATAGTTTGTAAGGTTGTGTGAAAAGTCAAATTATTAGATAGTATTAATGTATCTAATTCAGTGTATACCAACTTTGGCAAACCTCTCCTAAAGTATTTACATTGTAGTTCATAACAGTAGCAAAACTACAGTTATAAAGCAGCAAGGAAAATAATGAGGAATGGTATATTAAAGGGTTGCAACATTAGGAATGTTGAGAACCACTGAATTGATACATTGAATTGCTTGTCAACTATGATACACACATGTATACATAGAAGTTGAAAAATATATACATATTTAGGATAATGGCCGATATGTAATTTCTTTCATCTAGCGGTGCTGTTGACAGCAATCCAGCTACCACCAAGTCATTTGAACATTGAGGAATACTAGGATAGAAAGAGTGTTTGCTCTATATCTTAAATTTTTCTTTTTAAGCTTATTTTAAAATTGTAATAATTTTTAAGGCTAATTTTGAGCTTTAACCTCTAGAAGTGTTCCAGTTCATGTCACAAAGCCTGCATTTTGGTCTTAGTGTTGCCATTCATAGAACAGACCCACAGAAACCTCTTGCTTTTCATTTGCAGACATGAATAAAATACTGTATTCTCAAATATCCCTATGGGAAAAAAACTCACTTCTTGATGGGAGTTTCTGTCCTTTTACAGTACTCTTCAGTAGAAATAACTGTAATCCACAATAGGCATGGTGCTCAGTAATAAGCTTGTGACCATTGACTACCATATTGAAAAATTCAGTTCTGGAATTTAGATAAGTATTCCTTATCAGCCTTCAAGTACTGGTACTGCTTTGGCCACAAGCAGCTCACACACCTTATTTTTAGAACTCTGTGTACTTTGACTGCTTCAGCCTTAACGTCCCTTTGATCAGATAACTTAGATTAGCATTGATGTCCCTAGGAGGATAGGGTCTTACCCTTCGTGTCTTGGCTGGCCTAATGAGGATTTGCTCTGGGCCTGGTATGTGCCTGTGTTTGATCAAGGTTCGTAGACAAAAATGGATTTCTGAATTCATTAAGTGTGATAAGACTTTTGAACCACAAGAATCAGAGCTCCAGGTCAATATTAGCAGTATTAGGCTTTGTCAAAATACCCTTTACTCCTGTTTCTTATCTGTCGCTTTCTCCACTTAAATTTCAGTTATCCAGTGGCTCTGGGAAAGAGTACATACCAGGAATTGTCTAAAGGAATCCTGTCTCTGTTTTAACAAGTCAGCCCTCTGAGACGTTATTTTGACTTTTGAACAAACATTTGAAAACCCCTTTGGAATCTAGGTGTGGTGGTGTTTACATGTAATCCAGGAGGGCTGGAAACAGGAGGATCAAGAATAATGAATTCATATCCTGGTCTCTATGAGGCCCTATATCAAACAAACAAACAAAATTTATGCATTCTTTAGGTGTCAGGATATCTTGAAGAACAAGACAGATACTTCTGTATTATTATACATTGGGCTAACTTTTTATCTTAATTTTTAAACATGTTTTCTGATGTCTTTCATCTAGATTTCAGGAGAATTATAGTGAAGAGGTTACTATCCTTGACTGTTGGAATAAAGATAAAGATAGTATGGGACTTAATTGTCCTTATCAAACAACACAGAAAGATCTGTTAAGATGTCACCTTCTTGGGAGGCCCACCCTGATCAATGCATCTAAACAACTGCCAGACATTGGGGCTCTGCCTCTCCTTCTTAAAGGCAGGGAAGATAAGACTACCACGTATCATTAACTGAAAATTGCATGCCTTTCTAAGCATAATATACACTCTTTAAGGATGGGGACATCATGTCATTTATTCCTGCATTATCAGCTCCCAGTATAATACCTGATATTCAGTTCATTGAATAAATGAAAAATTAAATGAAATAAGTGATGTTATTTCCCATATATACTAAGTAATTATAAAATTAAATGCCTGGCAGAATTCAGCCTGTTATTGCGCTAGTCAATGTGTGTGATATGCTTGAGTTTGCAGACCTAATCTCAGTGGTAGGAATCTTGGTGTTTGCTCTTGACCAGTCATTTAGATAAACTTCACTTCTTTCAGAGCACGCGGGCTATAAGAGGAGAGAACATGGAGGGCAATTGTAAAACAAACGAAGGGTAGCAGGTCTATACCCTGAGAAAATTTGATATAATATAGAGAAATAATCTGGGAAGGGGAATTATTGGGATTGAAATTGGATTGCAGTTTTATAGTTTAGTTGCTCCAATTTGTTTAAGGACACATTTGGACAAAACAGTTGGCTTACGAGGTAACAGAAGCACAGGTAAAGATAAAAGGAACTCATGACCACAGAGATCAGTACTGTTGAGAGAGGTGTGAGCTGCGTTGCCATATGGCTCCAAACTTCTATCCTTCATTTAGAATATTTAAAATTCTAATTACCCTTGTCCATTTCTCAGCCATTATTCCAGTTCACCTCTTCTGCCTTTATGCTAACGTGACAGCCATTTCCTATATGTGTGCTTTATGACATTATGGCATCTGTGACCACAAACTCATCCTACTCTGCAAGGCCCAGAAATTCTGTCGTAACTGCTGCTTTGTCTCAGGAACACCCTGCTGGTATAATTGATCCAAACGTGTTGAAAGCTCGCCGGGGTTTTGGTTTCTCATTGCTGTGGATTAAGCCCAGGGCCTCACAGACGTGATGTGCTTTACCACCAAGCTACATGTCTCACCTTTCAAGTCTTACTAAGAACCATTCACATTACAGTCAGAGAAACTTTTAGCAAAAGAAATAAAAGCAAAAAGCAATAATTTTTACTTGTCTCTGCCTTCTTTAAATGATAAAGACCCTTTTAATGTAAAATGTACCAGTTTTTTAATGGGCTATGACTAGAGTGTATTTAGTTTTTAAATATATTAATAGCCACAATATAAGTAAATTGGAATTGTCTTTTTATATTGTGGCAGTGTGCTTTGATTTCAGTTGGGTCTAATTTTAGAATTTCATAGAGTTTAATTTTAACCTACTGTCTTCTCTCTTCTTAGTCTGTAAGACCTGTATTGTCCAGCACTTTGAAGACAGCAATGATTGTCCGAGGTGTGGCAACCAAGTTCATGAAACAAATCCATTAGAAATGTTGAGGTAAAGAATATATTTCATAATTTGTTTGATTTTAATTAATTTTGCACATTTGTGATCTTTATCATTTATTATGGTATTTGAGCATAAGGTAAGTCAGGCATTTAAAACATTTTACATCATTTTTAAATCTTTTAATAAAAGTTTGAAATAAGGTTACATAATATTAGGAAATGTATCTGCAATTACAATGACGACATTTTCTTGGGCTTTTCAGAGTGACTTCAGTTATTTTCAAATGCAGGTGAACTAGATTGGATAAATGTATTGTTAATAAAATTATTAGGAAGGAAATGGTAAGGAAAAAAGTATGCTGGGAGAAAAGAGATTGACAGGTGATGGTAACCTAAGAAAGGAGGGATGATGTGAGGTCATCAAGAAAGGATATGTGGAGGACAGACTGAGATGTAGCTGAGAGTAAGTCTCATTGAAAAGTGTGTGAATTAAGTGGAAGAAAAAACAGAATCAGTCCTTTTTCTTGAGCCTATGTGGGAGTGTTGTAGTGTCATTTAAAACCTTAAGGAAGTGAGGTAGCTAAGGGGTGTTCTGTGTTGGGGTTTGATAAGAGAGTTTTAACATAAAGTGGGTTAAAGGAGGTGGTTGAATAATTCAGCATCTGTTGGAAATACAGACTGACTTAAGGTGTGAGATGAACAACTACCCACATGTTAGTTTCAAGCCACAACAATCTATGAGGACTCTTGAAAATATGGCCCATGGCAAAACTGAAGGAAGGAAGATTGTAGAAGGAGACTGCTTGTTCATTTCCCGGGTGTAATCACACAGAAGCTATAATAATTACAACACTGTTTAGCTTATTAACTCTTATTAACTCAGGCTTCTTATTAAGTAACTCTTACATCTTAGATTAACCCATTTCTATTAATCTGTGTATTGCCACGAGGCTGTTGGTAAAGGTTCCAGGGGTGTCTGTCTCCCTGACTTCTACTCTCTCTATATATCTCTTCCAGCCTGACTATATTCTGTTAAGCCATTGGCCAAAACAGCTTTATTCATTAGCCAATAAAAACAGCACATATACAGAAGGACTTTCCTCATCAGAAGGTGGCATGTGGAGAGCAACAGGGAATTCTCAGCTCCGGGTATCTCAGGGTGCTGTCTCCAGTGGATTTGCCCAACCTCCCATCAGATACACGTGCAAGGAAAATTGCTTCTGTACTGAGAATTCAGTTGTCATTATCCCCAAACAATAAAATTAACTAATTTATTCACATTTTATTACTATATGCACACTACAGCTTGTTTGAAGCTATAGAAAGATGTGTGTTAGATATGACGTCTGTGGTGTTTTATATGAAGGACGTGACCATCCAGATTTGGTGTCTGTGAAGTTCTAATTGGTATTAATAATAAAAACCCAGAGTCAGACATTAGGGTTGAAAGTTGAAAGATCACAGAAGCAGAACAGCCAGCCACTAGAGTTCTTACCTTTATAAAATCCTTAAACTGAAGAGTCTTAGTTCCGGTCTCCTCCCGCATTATATTTCTCTCTCCACCCAGCCATATCACTTCCTGTTTCTTTCTACAGACCTCCAGACCTCTATGGTTAACTTGTGGCTAGCTCTACCCTCTGATCTTCAGGCAAACTTTATTAGAGTACAAACAAGATATCACCACAGTCCTGGAACCTGCTTCCCAGCACTGGGAAATGACATTAGTTGGATAAAGAGAAATATTTAGGCACATAGAACAGACGGGAAAAAATTTAGAAGGGAAAGGGAATTTTGGGGAATTGGTGTTAAGTCATACTGTCAGATTGCTGTGAAACTGTAGCAGTCATAGGGACCAATTTTAGGGAGTTTGGGAAGGTAAAAGCAGCAAGTAACAGAGTTTGTAACAGAAATAACAGACTGTCCTCTTCAAATTTTTTCAGGTCGAAAGAATATTTAAAAACAAATGTCTACATATGTGTCTGTGTGTGTCCGCCTCTATCTGTCTTTGTGTGTGGTGTGTCTACAGCAGTATGTGCAGAGTCCAGAAGACGGCATTAAACCTAGAACTAGAGTTAGGGGCAGTCATGAGCCATCCAATGTGGGTGCTTGGAACTGACCTCCAGTCCACTACAAGAGCATCAAGTACTCTTAACTGCTGAGCCATTTCTCCAGCTCTAGAAATAGCTTTAAAAGACACTTAAGGAAGAGATTTTTCTCCTTTAGATGTTTGATGTCCATAGAGAGTCATGCTATTAAGCAGTATGAAAATTAAGTAAGAGCGGATGTTTTAGAAGCAGCAGGATGGGCTGAAAAAATGAAGCCAGGAAAAAGGTTATTATCAGGAAAAGAAAACCAGAAAAATGCCAAGGTAGATAAGTTTGCATCTATGGAGCTAGAATATGCAAACTCTAAATTTATCAGAAAATGAAATGGAGAACATTCTTTTTTAGAAAAGAACCAGAATTGTAGGGATTTGAAGAATGGAAACATTAACTATTGCTACATGACAACTCACCTCTAAATTAATGCTTCAGATGGCAAGCACTCCTTTCTCCTCACCTTTGGTATGGGTTAGTGAGCATTCTGGCCTTTCTTTGCTTATTCCTGCTCATTCAGTTAACTGCTGTGTTCTGCCATGTGTTGGGGTGAGCTGCCTGCTGGTGCAGTGATCTAAGGCTGTCTTAGCAGGGCAGTGGAGCACTCCCTTAGCTGCTGTACTAGGAGCAGAAATGCATTGCCTTGTAAGACCTAGGCTGGATCCAAGCTCAGTATTATTTGTCCCACAGTCTTTTAGGTCTAAGCAATATTCCAGGGTAGTCCCTATTCTTGGGATTGGGAATTCTCAGAGATCTGGGCTCCACATCTTGATCAAGTGAAGAATGGAAAAGGCATGTTCATGGGGTGTACGTGTAGAGAAGGCTGGGGACTTTGGGGCTATTTTTTCCCCACTAGTATACCACCAAGGGAAGTGCTCCATGTGAGGACAACACTGGTGCAGTAGGAGTGCTCCATGTGAGGGCAGCACTGGTGCAGTGGGAGTGCTCCACGTGAGGACAACACTGGTGCAGTAAGAGTGCTCCATGTGAGCACAACACTGGTGTAGTGGGAGTGCTCCATGTGAGCACAACACTGGTGTAGTAGGAGTGCTCCATGTGAGCACAACACTGGTGTAGTAGGAGTGCTCCATGTGAGCACAACACTGGTGTAGTAGGAGTGCTCCATGTGAGGGCAGCACTGGTGCAGTAAGAGTGCTCCATGTGAGCACAACACTGGTGCAGTAAGAGTGCTCCATGTGAGGACAACACTGGTGCAGTGGGAGTGCTCCATGTGAGGGCAGCACTGGTGCAGTAGGAGTGCTCCATGTGAGGGCGGCACTGGTGTAGGAGTGCTCCATATGAGGGCAGCACTGGTGTAGGAGTGCTCCATGTGAGGGCGGCACTGGTGTAGGAGTGCTCCATGTGAGGGCGGCACTGGTGTAGGAGTGCTCCATATGAGGGCAGCACTGGTGTAGGAGTGCTCCATGTGAGGGCGGCACTGGTGTAGGAGTGCTCCATGTGAGGGCGGCACTGGTGTAGGAGTGCCCCATGTGAGGGCGGCACTGGTGTAGGAGTGCTCCATGTGAGGGCGGCACTGGTGCAGTGGGAGTGCTCCATGTGAGGGTGGCACTGGTGTAGGAAGTAAAAAGTTGTTTAACAAAAAATGTTAAAAGTAAGTAAAAGTAAAAATCATGTGCAGTCTGTTTCATAGTACCGGTAAGAAATCTCAACCATTTGCATATTGGATTTTGATATCTTTATTGTTTATCTCCCACCCCTACCCCTGAAGGTTGGATAATACATTGGAGGAAATTATATTTAAGCTGGTACCTGGGCTACGAGAACGTAAGTTGCCCTTTGGGTTCTACAGACTTTTGTGAAATCAGTATTTCTGTTAAAGATTTCATCCTCCATGGTTTTCATTTTTTTCCTCTTCAAATTAGAAGAACTTCAGCGTGAATTAGAATTTTGGAAGAAAAATAAACCTCAAGAAAATGGACAAGGTAACTCTATATGTGGGTTCTTGAAAGCTATGTCATTGTTATGCTGGAATGGTGTCTTTCTGCACTCACAGTTCTCTTGTGCAAGACTCGGAGCCCTTCATGAGATAGTATTTAAATCAGTGTGACTCCAATTGACAGCAGTTAGAGAGAGGAAAGTGGGCTTCAGGAGGAGAAAGAAAAGAGATGAAAGAGAGAACTGACTAGGTGATTGTACCAGGTGTTTCAGGCCAGAAAAATCTGAAGAAAAAAATCTTAGTGTGCACCTCAACCATGAGGACATTTTAGTTTTACTTCATTTATAAAAGCACTTTAATAGGAGACAGAAATGAAATGTGGCTAAGAGCCAAGCCAGGGTCTGCTGTGCTCTGAGACTGGAAGGAACACAGACGGAACACTGACAGGTCAACAAGTCTCTGTGCTCATCAGGGTGTCCCCATCACCAGGCCGAGTGTCCATGTTTCTTCTCTGGGACCCAGGTAATAATTAATGATTTCAGCAGGGCCTGGAGAGAACTCATTGGCTAAAGAGCATGCAGGCCTCCAAAGCATGAGGACCTGAGTTTGATCCCCAGAACTTGCATGAAAGAGTGAGACATGGGCCAGCGGAATATAGAGATACTTGCACAGACACATGATATCTAAGTTCAGTCCCTCAAGGTGACAGAGAAACTGACTTGGAGATCTGTTCTTTGACATCCCATGTGCGCTTGAACACACCATGTTTAAAAGTCGGCGCAAGGAAGGTAGAGCTAGGCCAGTCTCTGGGGCTTGCTGATCAGCCAATCCAACCTAATCAGTGAGTTCCAGGCCAGGGAGAGACTCCATCTCAAACAAAGAAGGTGTATAGCACCCGAGAAGAGCATCCAAGATTGAGTCCTGGCCTCCATGAACACATGCATAAAACACACAGACACATACACACACACACACGCACATGTACAGATTTCCACATAGTAACAATGATTTCAGCAAATGTTACTGTACTGAGAATGAACCATTTGTAAATTATCCATACAAAGGGATTTCTGAATTATAAAGTAATATCATTCTTCATCTTTTTAAACACAAGGCTTCATTCAGGATGTCTTAATACCATCAAAGTGGCCCCTGTGTATTTGTGAACTTAGTCTCCTGGCCTTGATTTTCTCATAAAGCCATTGAATTCTCATAAAGTTTCATAAAATCAGTGTCATTTCAGATGGGCTAGGAAATGCTGGGTCTCTTTCTCGTTTATAATGGGATAATGGTTTCAGTAGTTTACTTAACTGTAGACCTAATTCCTCGGGGGGGGGAACTTTGATAGTTTTGATGAGTAGAATGAGGTACAAGGTACTGTTTTTATAGATAGCAGCAAAATAAACGAAGATGGTGAAATGACAATGTGCTCAGACAGCCTGACATTAAAAAACGTTAAATATTCCAGTTTGTACTAACACAGAGGCACATGGAATTGCCGTCAGAATTATAGAATAGGTTTAAGCTATGATTTGTATGTGAGGGTTATACACAAAATAGACGTTTTGTATATCCTGGTTTAAGAATTTTATCTCTCTTTTCCTATTTTCTCCTTTTCAAAATATTTTTTTGGATTTGGTCTTTAATTTGGATTGGGGAGGGCGCTTTTCATTGAGCTAGGTGTTTGGGTCATAAAAGACAGTGTCTGTACTTGGGTTCTATAGGCATACCCACTTTTGTAAGGTACAAGGTAAGGCTTTTACTGTATTGAACAACCTAGCCTCTCATTGGTAGGGAGACTTTAAGTATAATTCTTGGCTAGCTGATTTTTCATATTTAACTTAGGTAGATAGATTTCATCTGGAAAAATTTCCTGAATCTTACATGGCCATATATTTTATTTACTTACCCATCCTATATTTGCCTTTTCCTGTGCCCTGGCACCATACTACTGAGAATGGTGACTCTTGGTATGTGTTGCTTTCTCGTTTCTGTGATAAAATACTTAACAAGAAACAACCAGGGAATGGGAAGGGAAGGAAGGTGGCTTAGTCTGTGGCTGACAGGTCATGGCAGGGAAGGCATGGGATCAAGAGCAGGGGACTCTAGTCACATTCAATCCATTGTCACAAAGAAGAGAGTAGGAAGTGGAGCTGAGCAATAAAACTTTAAGACCCACTCTTCCTCAGCCAGGCTCCACCTCCTGAAGGTTCCATCACCTCCCCAAACAGCACCACTATTGAAACACGGGAACCTGTGGAGGTGATATCCTGTTTAGACTTCATGCCCTTCAATCATGTTATTGTTGCCTCAGGCCTAGCAGTGCATGTCTGAGACATCGTTCAGGGTATTCCATAAATGCATTGATAAATACAGTTGCATACAAGTAACATTTTAAATAACTTTTATGTTATGTGTAGCATTTATATTTTCTTAATGGAATTTTAACCTGTTAAGTGACTACAAAGCATGTTTTTAAAAATCTAATTCTCATTTTTTTCTCTAGCTGGTTTTATAAACAATTTGTAATTCAGAGAATTTAGAGAGAATAACATATCTGTTACTGAATTTGGAAGTATTTGGTATCCTCTTTGCCTTCTAAAGTGGCCTAATCACTAATTGCAGTCTTTTAGGACCAAATATAATTAATCCAGAAGCTTTTCATTTGGATTTTCCAATATACCTAGAAATCTTATACTGTTAATTTTCTGATGTCCTTCGATGAATATTCTGTTGTTGAGTATGCTAGAGGGTTTTAAAAAGTATTAACATTCTTGGTTATTCCTCAGACCAGTTAGGAAATATTTTAGCTTGGTTATTGTACCATATTGTTGATTGACTCTCAACTCTGAGTGACATGGACTTTGTTTCAATTATACAGATGACATTTCAAAGGTTGATAAGTCTAAAGCAGATGAAGAAGGTGATGAAAACCAAGATGATAAAGACTACCATAGAAGTGACCCACAAATTGCTATCTGTCTGGATTGTTTACGAAATAATGGGCAGTCAGGGGACAATGTAGTAAAGGTGAGTGAGCAAATTTCACTGTTAATTTTTGATGAATTTTTCAGCTCATCAAAATTGATTTCTTTCAAAGTTTTTTATTTTGTTTTGTTTTTTTGTTGATGCCATTCTCTACAATCCCATACCTGGGAGTGACCAAGACCTTGCTTTCCCAGCTCCTTGTCACCTGCCGCAACCATCCCAGGCCAATGCCACCATCTAGTGGCTAATTTTTTAAATGCAGCAGCTAACTCAGACTGGCTATTTCATTCAAGCAGTGTCTCCAATCTTTTTATTAATCACCTTTATTTTTTTTTAACTAAGTTTTATATGTTGTAGGTGTTTTGCCTCTGTGTATGCTGTGCACCATGTGCATGCCTTGTGCCAGCAGAAGCCATCAGAGGATGTCTCCTGGAGTTACAGGTGGTTGTGAGCTGCCATGTGGGTGCTGGGAATTGAACCTGGGTCATCTGCCATCTCTGCTGTCCTAAATTATAATCAGTCTTTTACTTTTATTTGAAACTCTATAAGCCTCAAATGCCATCACTAATATATTTCATTAATAATTGAAGTAAAATTGTGTGATAAAGTGCTTATGAAGTGATCAAATCCTTGAAGAATTTATTTTTGCATAGTGCTCATGTCTCATCCTGTTTCCCTGTGTCTGAACATTAAACTGTCCCTTAAAGGATAATTTAATTTAGATTTAAAAAGGATCAATTATTTAAGAAGTTAAAGTCACATAAATAATGATTAAGAACGAACATTTTTACTTAAAAGAATTAAAAGTTTTGGGTTTTGTTTTACATTTTGAAAATACTCAAGCATATAGTGAAAAATCATGTCTTTGTTTTTGGTTTGGTACAGTTTGTTTTGAGGTGGTCTTAACGGGACTTGCAACCCAGGTGGAAGTCAAACTTAAATCCTGCCTCAGCCTCTGAATGCTGGGATTACAAATATATGCCTCCATGCCTTAGAATGCCTAAGGTTTTAGTAAAAGCAAATCAGAGTGTTTAATTTGTCATTTGTTTCCTGTAGGGTCTCATGAAGAAATTCATTCGATGTTCTACACGAGTTACTGTAGGAACTATTAAAAAGTTTCTAAGTTTAAAACTAAAACTTCCAAGTTCTTATGAGGTAAGTAAAATAACATCTAATTGTGATTGTTTTGATGATTCTGATCTTTAGTAAAATTCTAGCAAAAGAAGTAAAAAAGACTATGTTAAATTTTTGTAGAGACTGGTAATTTTTATTATAATGATAAATAGAGTAATAAAAGAGTGTGATATTTATGTAATATTTTATGACAACATATCCCAAACAAATCACATTAATGCATTTGTAACTAAAGGAGATATTTGTCAAACTTATATTAAATACTCCCCAAATAAATCTCCTAGCCAAATGAGTTCTTTCTTTTTTAAAATGTCAGCATGCTTTAAGATATGTCACTTTTTAAAATTGTTTTACTGCTTAACCGCGTTATACATTTATTTAGGGAATCTGAGTTGCTTTTCTACCCACTTCCCTTTCTCATCACCCCTCTGGCTGGAACCCTTCTCAGTACACTTACTCCTACTATTTTGCCTTCTTTTTGTTTGTGTTCCATTAAATTTAATAAAAACTCCTTGCCTTAGCCTGAGTAAGAGGTTATTTACTGGAACAAGCACAACTTATAATGACTACACCACCAAAAAAAAAAAAAAAAAAAAACCCTTCTCCAAGCAACCATGAATTGCCGATAGTTCCCCATGGGGCTTCATGGACTCCTCTCCCATCTGTGATGAAATGATGCTCTGCCCAGCCTCGTGCAGGTCTTGTGTGGATAACTAGCTGCAAGAAGTCTGTTAGTGCAGAGGCTATGTCATGTCCAGAAGAGCCCTTTTTACTGCCCATCTCCCCATCCTCTGACTCTTAAAGTCTTTCTTTGATGTCCCCTGAGCCTTGGAGGACAAAGCACAAATCTCAGGTGGCAACAGGAGGTGGATCTGAAGTATGGGCAGACTCCCTAACCTCCAGTGGTGATCTGGAGCAGGGGCCAAAGTACAGGCACACTCTAAGATGTGTGACTTCTTATGAGACTGTAAGTCCCTTTAATAGGTCTCTTATTTAAAAAAGAACTGAAGTGTGATGGGATTTAAGCACAGACCTTGACAGGAAGGAGTCTGAGGAAGCATCTGACCTTGAACCCAATGGAAATGTCTGACGTGGTAATGACTAATCAAGGTTACATTTTTTTTTTTTATTAGTTTGGTTCTTTGGTTTTTAAAAGCTTCCAGACATGGACTGGAGAGATTACGCAGCAGTTAAGAGCGCTGGCTCTTTTCCAGAGGACCTGGGTTCAATTCCCAGTCCAGCTCACAACTGTCTGTAACTCTTAAGATCTGACATCCTCACACAAGCAAAACACTAATGCATATAAAATAAAAATAAATCATTTGTAAACATAAAAGATAAATTATAGATAGCTATAGTGAAAAGTATACAATGAAATTTTCTTACTGTATTGTTTCTGTTTTGTTTTCTTCATGCAAAATACCATGTATAGTTTTACTTCTCTAAAGTCTAGTTTGCTGAGTTAATTTTCTTTTCTTTTCTTTTCTTTTCTTTTTGGTTTTTTGAGACAGGGTTTCTCTGTTGCTTTGGAGCCTGTCCTGGAACTAGCTCTTGTAGACAAGGCTGGCCTCAAAAGTTAATTTTCTTATCTTCAGGAAGTTACTAGAGCTAAGAAAACTGTTCTCTGTCTTCTGCCATGTACTATGACCTTAGTTTTTAAATAATTCCTTATCTATCCCAATCAAAGAACTTGTCCTTTGCTTTCTTTAAGGCATAGATTGGTCTTACACTTTTTTTTTGCTGCCCAGCATATAGCGCTGTGATTTAATGAAATGTCTTAAACATCCATAGCAGCATTACTAATTGGGACAGGGTACTTGAGTTGATGACTGTGTGTGCAGCCTGCCTGATTAGTAATTGCACCCTTACATCTTTGCTTAGGAATTTGTTTTACAGACAAGATAAGTGTCTACTTTGTTCTTTTAAGAATTAATACAATAAGTGAAAAATTTCAAAATTCATATCTCACTACAAATCATTAAAACATCAATAATTTAGTTCATATATATGATATAATTGGGACTAAATTTTGTGTTAGTCTTCAAGTTAAAAATTGTAGTCTTTGTCTAGATAGAAGCAGATTTGTTTACGACTCCTTTCCACTCCACACTTGAAATAAAATCTTAACCAGTTTCTTTCACTAGAAACTAGAGGATTGAGACATCTCATTTATAGGATCTTTGATGTACATTGATTATATATTCTTTGTTGAATTATAAACCACACACAAGGTTCTTGTGGCCTTTCGAAGCTTGGTTTCCTGCAGCCTCAAACAGGAGGGGGAGGTTTTGTACATACACTTTGTTTTGACATTTTATACAAGGTGAGAAGAGGATCCACAAGTACACCTGAGAGGCCAGATAGCCCAGAGCACAGGTCTGTGCCATAGGTGTAATGCCCCATCTCTTTGATCCCATGATAGCCCAAAGCACAGGTGCAATGCCCAGTCTCTTTGATCCCATGATAGCCCAGAGCACAGGTGTATGCCACAGGAGTAATGCCCCATCTCTTTGACACACACCCCCACCCCCCACTCCCACTAAGGAGAAGGTGAAACTCCTTTACATCCCAGGAACTTCAGAGGATTTCAAGTGGTGAATTTAGAATGAGTTTACTACATGTCTGCACTCTCTACACGTTTCTATACACTTGCTACATTCTTCTCATTCAGTAAGAGTAGTCCCATGTTTATAGAATAAAACCTGTAGGATTGCAGAAACATGAATCAAGATGGTTGGTATTGTATTTGTAAACTGTGTATCAACATGAGATGTGATTGTGTAGCACGAGATAAATGCTGTTTTATCTAATTAGGTCTGAACTATTGTCATTCTGTGAGTGGTTTTAATTAAAAAAAACAGTGTTCTTTTATAACTGGTACTTTTATGTTGGTATAGCTAGTTGAATCTTTTAAAATTTGAAAATACATAAAAGTATGAATTCAGTTTTTATTTGGACTGATCTATTTTAATTATTCTTTTTAAAGTTGGACGTGCTGTGCAATGGTGAAATTATGGGGAAGGATCATACTATGGAATTCATCTATATGACAAGATGGCGACTAAGAGGAGAAAATGTAAATTGCTTTTATATTTACCTATGTGTATACTTAGTTATATATTATTATGTAGTTTAAATTTAATAGTATCATTTAGGAGCTTTAAGAAATTAATTGGGAAAGAGAAGAAACTGGATCCGCTTTATTCTCAAGCACCTAAAATTTGGTCCAAGTACAAGATCAGTGACTATGTTAAATATTTTAAAGGTAAGTTTTTAAGTCCAGCAGTAAATACATCCAGGATTCTGCTCGGCTGAGGGCAGAGGTGTCATGTACGTTCTAAATCCTTGTGTCTACTAGAAATGTGAGTGTGTGAAGTGGGTCAGACAGACTCTTTTCTGCCCTGATAGCACTAACAGTTGGAAAGGGGAGTCACCGGGGCTGTGATGGAGAGAAGAGATGGGTAGGATTTGATCATCACTGAAAGTATAAAGTTGGACTTAAGGATAACTGCATTAGCAGAGGTTTCTGATGCCAGCAGTAGATTATTGTGCCTTTGGCCCTAGTAATGAGGGAGAAATTGTTCACAGGAGAAAACCTAAGGTCAACCCTTCCCCCAAAAAATGTTTTGTGTGTGTTTTAAGAATATTTGGTTATGTTTAAAAAAAAAAAAACAAAACCTCTTTGAGTCCACCTGAGCTAGGAATGTTAGGGAAATGTGTGAGGCACTCTGCGTACTGTATTACAAGCCTGTCTGGGAGTAAGGAGCACTATTGTGAACAATGCTACCAGAGAGTCCCCTGATCTGCATACATAAGTACACCTAAGATTGATTAGAAAGCTGCACTACTTAACACCCAAGCTTACCCATGAAGCATTAAGAGTGTGGTTTTTATAGTGCAGTATGTCGTGCATTAACACTATAATGTTTCTACCAGGTTTTATTGCATTTTCTTCTGAAAATGTTAATTATGAGATACAGCACAAAGTTTAGTAGTTACCTCACACAGTATAGATATGTAGTATTTACCAATAGTGATGGTTACTGTGTTTCAGTAATTCAGAGGTATAATGACATGGCATTTAAGTAACATTGGTTGAACTGTTAGAAAACCTCAAAAAATCCTTTTACTATATAGTGCTTAAGATATTTGTCTACTTTTTTAAAAGAAAATGTGATGATGTGATAATATTGAAGCACCTACATTCTTAAATCAAGATTTTTGTTGTTTTCCTATCTGGTTTTCACATGGATCTTCTCTGTGAGGCTCAGTACTCTAGTCATTGGCAAAAATGTTCTCAAGACCAGGAAGAAAATTTACATTCTAGTGTGAGTCTCTTGCTAGTGGTGTGTCCTTGAAGAAGACATCAGACTACTTTAGGGTTCATCACATAAATAAAATCGGCCTTGTTTGTAGGCTTTATGGGTTGCATGTGCATGGCTTTCATGAGATCCTTAAGCCTGAAATGTTTGAGGTGTAGGTACACACTGCAGAGGGTAAGTCTGCACTGTTAGAAGCAGATACTCCAATTCTACAGTAACAGTCCTGCAGTAAAAAGTAATTCTGTCTTTTTTTGCTAGTTCAGTGGGCATTTCAGCATGTGAGTGCTAGAACTCATTATTGGGAATAGCCCAGATTACAGGTTAAAGGTCACCTCTCCTATGGCTCACCTGTTTATGATAAGTGCTCTCCTGAAAATTGCCCATGGTGTCCATTTGTATGTGCCTGGGGTGGGGGACTATGTTTTGAATGAAGATTTTACTATTTAGCTCAAGTTGGCCTGGAGCTAACTACAGCACAGGCTAACCTCAGACTCATTCTCCTGCCTCTGCCTCATTAGAAGCTGGGCCATCAAGCTCAGCGTTGCTAGTTATTTTAATGTCATGTAAGCTTTTTGCTAACAGACTGCCAACTAAATTAGTCTTTATGTAATTACATTTCTGATCACACAGTTCTGAGGTTTCAGGTTTTTAGTTTTATTAAAGTTTTTTTAAATTCTAGAGAGATGGCTTATTCTTCTCTCACCCTGTTTTTTGCTAGTGTTCCTCATCTGTAGTTTTGAGTTGGTCACCGCATCCATACCAGCAGGGGCTAGGATGTCTGCCAGTTCAGTTCTAGTGCTGGCACTGCTAACTAGTGTGCCTTGCACTGATAGCTGCTGTTACGTTCTCTTACTTGCTTCTGGTGCTTGGTTGTAATAAACATTCTAGTTCACTTAAAATTGATTCATTTACACACAACAATCTAGTTTATTGTATTATTATATTATAAAATTTATTATATTATTATTATAAACAAGAATCTAGTTTATTCTGAAGATTTTTTTTAACCAGAAATACAGTTTATTGAGCAATCCAGACTGCTTCTCATTGCTTTTGATGCTGCTGTTACACGTGCATGTATGTACACACTCATCTATATGTTCTGGACATGCATGTATGTACACACACACGTCTGTACATTATGGATATGCATGTGTGCACACACATCTGTATGTTCTGGACATGCATATATGTACACACATGTCTGCACATTCTGGACTCTTTTTTTTTTCAAACAGGTGTTATTCTGAACCAGTACTGTGTTTAATGCAGTTCTTATAAAACTCCTGTCTAAACCTTTCAATTGCCTGTTTTCTTTGAAGTCCTAACATGTCTTATATAAGAGCAATAGTTGTGCTTTCTAGATTGCTTTATGAAATATATTTGTACCTATTGAGACTAAAATTCTGTTTTTAAACTCATGTTGCATTGTTTTATTCTCTCAAGCTTTTGAATGGGTTTGTGATTGGCACTAGGCTGTGTTTCTGGGTTACTTTAGCCATATTTGGCATCTTTGCAGTTTTTCATTCTCATCAGTGTTGTGGAATGTCTGCTTGTGATTCTGCACTGAGTCTGTGACTCAGTGTGTAGCTTCCATTCCTGTTACACTGGAGTCCTAAGCCTCAGGCAGGGATACTCCATATTCATGTCCACCCTCCCTCATCCTGAGTCTGCCCTCCCAGGACAAGTCTCAGGGACATGAGTTCCTTTCCAGCTCGGCACTAGTGGAGCATCCCTCTGCACCATCCAGCTTCTGTGGCAGTGCTTCCCTTTTCCCCAGCTTAGGTCCCCTTTGACAAAGCCTGACCCTAGGTGGCTTCTACCCTTCTCCTCATGATGAATTATTTTTAAGTATTTTTATGCTTACGAATTAAACACCTGGTCAAACAGTTGCTATAACTTTCATAGTTCAAAACAGTATTTTTGCTTGGCAGTTGTTACTCTGAATGTTGGAGTTGATCTGTTGCTGACTAGTAGTATAACACTAGTGCGTCTTAAATCTTGGTACAAGCACGAATGCTCTAGGGATGATGACAAAGCACAGCTCTGCTCAGTAGGCTTGGGGCCGCCCTGAGTCATTTCTAGACTCCTGCCACTTCTCTACTCGTGTGAACACCTGAGTCTTTAGAGAAATTTTGGGAGACATGATCTGTGGCCAGGTTTCTTCTGTGTTTCAGTCGGGGGAGTTCTGATCTTAAGTTGTCTAATGTTACCACAATCTAGTATTTCTCTTCATAATGCCAGCGCCATTGGTCATCAGTTTTCTGAGACATAAATAGAATCATACATATTGCTAGCAAGTTTATTTTCATTTGATATGTCTTATGGAAAACCATTGCATTTTGAAGTTATTTCTTAATATATTGATACAATTCAGTTTGCACTGCTAGCATAATTAACTATTTTGGTGGGCATTAGGAGTTTGTTTTAGTATTAACATTTCAAGCAGTACTATATATAGTACAAGGCATGTATTTCTGCAAATGAATAAGCATATCCATTGCCTAGATTGCTAGGTTTTCAATGGACTAAGTTTCACAATGTGAGAGGTTGTCAGTTCTTATAAAAAGGTTTCACAAGTTCTAGTTGTACCGGTAATGTACAAGAGGCCCATTTTCTGATTTCTTGGTGCTCATTAGCCACTTAATGTCTTTGTGAGTGTTCATATTATTGCCCTTTTAATTATGAGTTTGTCGTCTTCTGGCTGACTTCTGGGAACTGCTTGTGTGCTCTGAGCACTTTGCTATGTATGCGGAAGCTTTCTTTTTCTCCCAGTTGTGTTCTGCCTCCCAATTTTTCCTCAGTTTTTGGGATCCTTAAAATTGTGACAGTACCTGTGTAGGAAAATTTAGCAAGAATTAATATTATGTGCTAAAATGCTTAGCAGAATGCCTAATCTAATAAATGTAAAAAAGTAACAGTGTCTCCATTAAACTGCGTTATGATCTGCATCCACTCTCCCTCTACTCCATGAGAGCTACTGTCAGCATCTGTCTGTTCATCCTCACCTTCCATCATGGACCGGTGTTCTTCCTGCTCACTGTCTGTGGCTAGCTGCTTTTGCCCAAATGCTCTTCCTGCAGCCTCAACCACTTCAGCATCATGCCTGTCTCATTGCTTGATTTGCAATTTCTGGCAGTTTTAGGGGGGAAAATCTGTTTTAACTGATACCAAAGAGATTAATAGGAAAAAATTAAAGAAATCACTTCTTTCTATCTTAACTCTCTATTCTTACTGAATGATTTTTGCAACTTGCACAGTCAGACAAATGTGGTAGGTTAGAGCTCAAGGACCTGTCTGAGCCGGAAAAGGACAGAAACGGAGGCTGTCCTGAGAACATGACGAAGAGCATGGTGCATAGTGAAGAACCAGCTCCAGAAAACCTGGCGACATTTGTTATCTTCCAAAGGATAGCCTTAAAAAGTAGGCTTTGGGAAGTTAAACTTTTCCTGATTAATTTAAATTTGTTTTAATTTTTCAGCTTTTTTTACATTTAATTTTTTTCATTTGGAAGAATATACGGTGTTAAATATGTGCATAACTTAAAAGTATTAGTTGCATATCTATTAAGACTGCAAATGTGTACATCAAACAGACTCAAGTGCTGTTAAAATAGGCGTGGGGATTAAGACTCTAACCTGAGCAGAATGAAAGTAAAAGGGCAAGGGCTCAGTCCCTCAGAGGTTGGTGGAGTTCCCTGTCCTTCAGAGTTCTGATCTTAAGGAATGTTGTTCTCAGAGTAGCTGAAGAGCAGGCGTAGGAGAGATCAGTCTCAGGAACAGGTGGGAGAAAGATGGTACCCACTCTGTACTAAGAGAAGAAAGATGGTGGTACCCTCTGTACTAAGAGATGAGTATGCCTCAGAAACTAGCATTTGAAAATGAAATGAAAGGGGTAGGATACCATCTTGGTAGGTTTAGAATATTAAAAAACATAAATAAAACCTGCATATATAAATGTTAAAATTACTTAACACTAAAATTTACCAATCACCAGGTTATTAAATATTTCCCCTCCAAAAAAAAAAACAAACAAAAAACCATACCATTCCTCAATGTTTATTTAAATTTCTCATGTTGGCACTTACTTTTGAATTTAAAATACTTTAAATAACAAGTTTTAAATGTGTCCCGTTGTGGATGCCTCTTATCTGATGAGTTCATCTCCTCCGCAGTTTCGCTGTCTGAACTGCTCAACCTCGCAAGTCTGCTCTCAGGATGGCACTTTGTATCAGGTAAGAGGCACTCATGACGGTACATAGGACCATTGCAGTGCCCTGTGCTTACCACTCCCATCCCAAACTCAAGTTCTCAGACATGTCACTTTGTAAAACCAATTTCTAAAGTCTTTTCAAACTTAAATAACAAGTTTCCCATTATTTTATTTCTCCCGAGTTAACCATTTTACTGAACTAAAAATGAAATTGTAAGTAACAGTTATTATTTATGAATCAGGAATTTTTAATAATCATTTATTTCATCCCTTGAGAAATCTCTAATCTGTCCTATATTGAGATGAAATGTCAAATTGAGTGACTCTAAATAGGGCTAGGGCTAACTCTTAATTGTGATCTGACTACTGGGCCCACCCTAACTGCTTCTCTGGCTACCACAGAGGAATATGAGTTCACTTGTAACACACAAGGAGTTTAAACTTGTGTCTAAGAAAAGCCTTTTTGTCTAATAAAAACGCATTTTAGAAATTTGGAAAACAGGCTGGAGAGATGGATGACTCAGCAGTCCAAAACCAATTTTGATTCCCAAAGCCCACATCAGGTGGCTTATAACTACCTATGACTCTGGTTCTAGGGCATCTGAGACCCTCACTAATACGCACATGCCCACACACATACATATATTTAAAGGTAAATATTTTTAAATGGAAAACAGAAGAGTGTGCAATACAGTAAGGCATAAATATTATATTACTAAATGCAGAGGTAACATGGTCAGTCTTAATCTTGTGGATAAGTTGTAGTATTTCTTTAAAATAATCCATTGCCCTTTCCCCCAGTAATTAAGAAAATGATCAATCTAGTTCCTAGTAGTCAGTAAACTTTAGTGTTGCAGTTTTGAGGTTGAGACAAATTAGTTTATATTGTGTCTTAAAAGAATACTTGTAAAGTCACTAAGCAGAAACTTTAATGAGCAGCATATCTAGAATTTTGCTCTTTTGATTACTGTTGTGATTATGGGAATCTCAATTCATTAAAATATGAACTTTTTGATACATATGTTTTTTTAGGAATGGAGTAACCTGACATACATCTAAATGGGCAAAGAGCAAGCCACCCAGAAAGGACACTGTTCTTTCTTTGTGCAAATAAGGACCAGGGCTGAGCAAACAGTTTAGTTGATGTAGTGAGATTTATAAACTCCAAATGGCAGGGGTAATACTTCATGGTGATAACCTTGTCTGTATTATAACCCATTGGTCCATCACTTCCACTTCTGTCTTCATATTGATGTCGGTCTCCTGAAAGATGAAGTTGCTCTTTAGCTCTGATGCTAAGTGTAGAAGAACATCGGAATAAGACAAATCTTCACCCACACACTCACTTCCTTTTCCTCAATGCATAATTGTGGATAACAATCTTATAAGAAAATTAAATCTTGCATTTAAATTTTCCCAAAATAATTTCATAAAGGGAGCGTCAATATGACAGTAAAACTTGACAGTCAATACAGTTAGACTAGTACCAAGCAGCTGGAAGGTGGCACAGGCATTAAGCATGCATGTTTGTCTTGCAGAGGACCAGCGTTAAGTTCCTAGCACCCACATCAGGTGGCTCCAGGGAAGGGACCCCTCCCTGAACAATTTGGGCACCTGTATTCACATAAGCATAGACCCATACATATACACCTGGTTTAAAAATTAATTAATTTCAGTTTTCAATTTTCAAACTTCAAACTAAGGAACTAGTAGGAAAATGAGTACTAACACTGGATTTTATCAAATGTCTTTTCAGCATTTATTGATTTTCATTTTCGAGTATCATAAAATATACTAGCTTGTTATTTGTCTTTCTCTCTATAATATTAAGCTATTCTTGCATTTCTGATAAAAATTCTACCAGGCCTTGGTTTTATCCCTTTAGTACATTTTTGTATATTATTTAGTAATATCTGTGCACTTATATTCAAAGTGAGATTTGGTTCTAGTTTTCAAAAGATTTTATTTTTAAACTTAAATCCTTTACCTAGATTTACCAATTAATATTTCACATTTTCTGTCTCCTCTTTGTCTCCTTGTATGTATCTTAGGGTTTTTTTTTAATAAAACTGTTAAAAATAAGTATAAAGATAGGTGATTACAGAATTTTTTAGTCAGTATATATTTCCTCAAAACAAAGAGCTACTTATGCATATCCAGAGTTCTGTTTCACACACACAGACTTTAAATAGCATCTTAGATGTCATGCTGTGCACGAAGTCAAATTATGAAGTTCAATGTAACTGCATGCTTTTACAATATCTTATTTAACTGAGCAAAGTTAAACTCATGTGAATCAGGATCTAAGTGTTTCCAGTCAGTCACGTTTTCAGGTCAGTCATGAATGGGACGTGGTCACTGCCATCTGCATGCAACCGTGCATTATAATGCTGAGAGCGCAGGTCAGGTGCTGCCGTGCACACGCATGAGGGGAGAACTGCTCTAGGAGCCTCCGATTGCAGTGATTGCAAGGGCTGAGGCAGAAATGTTCCTAAAAAGTAGCTGTTGAGCATTATAAGTATGCTTGGGTATTGTTCTAGCCCTGGGGCTGTAGACATAAACATCAGACACGACTTTTCACTCATAGAACAATTAGACAAAAAAACAAGGAAATTTTAGTGTCCGAGGGAAACTCAATAGCTATAGATGTCTTAGTTGGTAACATATTTGTTTTGCAGGCGTGAGGACCTATATTCAATCCCAGAACCCATATAAAACTGGGCAGGTATATATTTAATCCTAGTAGTCTGGAGGTAGAGACAGGTGGATTCTTGTGGCTCCCTAGCCAGCAAGTCTTACCTAATTGGCTAGCTCCAGGTGAATGAGAGTCCCTGTCTCAAAAAATAAGGTGGATAGTCCTAGAGGAGCCATACTCATGATTACTTTTAGCCTCCACAAATGGGCATACACAGAGATTAACGTGCAACCCTCTCAGACACACACACACACACACACACACACACACACACACACACGGGAATATTTTGTACTGTAAGATAACCAAAAAAAAAAAAAAATCTTAGATGCGGTAGGTTTGGATCGTGAGGAAGACATAACCATGTGAGTATATAATACAGAACACTTAAAGCCAGGAGAACACAACAGTGGCCTTGAGAAACAGGTGTGTCTCACCAGTCAGGATCTCCAAGGAAGCCGGTGGCATTGGAGCAGACAGTAGAGGGGATGGTTGGAAATGGCACATTCAAAGACCTCAGTGTTGGAGGTCAGATGCAGATCTGGGACTCTTCGTTAATTACACTAAGACCACAGCAAGGCACTTCAACTCAAATCTCAGATTATACACAGGTACACACTCTTGATGGATCAAAACAACAAATGTTAAAAATGGTAATATAAAAGGTGAAGAAGAAAACATAGGTAAGTGATTTTTTAGCAGAGACAATCTTTCACACTTTACCTTTGAAAATTAAAGGGGACAAATTGTGACTTAACTATTAATATTGAAAAATACAAGGCAGAAGTCTAATAATTTTTGCAGTATTTGACAGGAAATGGTTTAATGACATTTGACATAACAACTACTGTGTATCCGTAAGAAAAAAATCTTTCCATGATTGGAAAAGCTATGGAAAGGAAGTATAATTGACAAATAAAATGTAGATGTAATTAACTTTTTAGAAGTCAAGAAATAATGTAAAAATAGTATTTTATGTTTGTTAAATTGCCAAATTAAAAGGGGAAAGAAATATCAAGAATTTGCACATTTTAGTAAGATTACTAAACTTCATGTGTCCACAGAACAAACACAAGTTTTGGGGGAGTGGAGAGAGAAAAAAAAGGAATCTTAGCCCCAAACAGAAAATGTTAGCCACTGACAGCCAAGCTGCTTCACTTCTGTGTCTCTTCACCTCCAGTAGAATTGTGGCTGGACTCTATAAAATGAGCGTATTTAAAACGGGTAAATTTTAATTGCAGGAGTCAATCAGGAATAGAAAGTAAGTTCAAACGGCTGTGATAAGGGTAAACTGGGGGTGGAGAGGAATAGAATGGGGCTTAATAAAGTTAGATAAGGTGACTGTGTCAGTGGCCTCAAACATCTGACAGCTTCAGAAATAGAGAACTTTGTGCTCAACTACCTAGTTCTAAGCTGGTTCTGTAAGACCAGAGTTAAACTAGGGTGAGTACAAGTAAACAAAATTAAAAAGCAGAATAAGGCTAAGACTGTTGGAACCTTGCAAATCTGAGACTTGTATGCCAGCCCATTAAATCAGAAACAGCACTTGCTTAGTCTTCAGCTGAGAACAAGGCCCATGGCATCTTCCCCACTCCCTTGTCCTGTCCTAGCTGCTCTCAGGACATAGCAGCATTGAGTCTCTCAGTGTGTGACATTCATGTAAGTGCTGGAAGGGCATCTCAGGATTGTAGAATCTCAGTCTGCCTTTTTTTTTTTTTCTGTATTAAAGAATACAGTGATCTCTACCGAAGGCTTTGCACCTACCTACCTACCCTGAGGTAGCAGAACATTGGTCAGTGGCCTTTTCTTGATTCTTTGATAGTTAGCTCATTGAATCTCACTAAAAAGTGAAAACCTGAAAGTTTTAGAACAGGAAAATCGTCAGTTCCGCAGACTGTTTTCTAATAATTTGGTTCTCTATGGTAGTGAAGGTGAAGGTGATGAGGCAGGTGGAGAGAGAGGGTGGCCCTTGCCTCCATCTGCAGGAGGTCCTTCTCTCCCTAGGACTGTTGGCTGGGTACCTGGATGCCAGAGCCTTTGTACGGAGAACAGCACCAAGGACAATGAAAGCTTTTACTACTTAGATCATCCAATAGCTGTGAACACTATATCATATTGAAAGGAGGCAGTCACCATTCCATGTAACAGTTAGGTACATGTCTTCAATACTTCTAAAGACCATTTCAAAATAGATCTTAAATACTAAAGGAAGGGGTATCAAATGTATTAACAATATTGTGGGAATTCCAGTTTCACCCATTCGCAGAATAGGGTCTCTTACTCTTGTGTGGTTCAGTGGGTTTTCACCAGCAGTGGCCATGGGAGAATCCAGGGCTCAAATGCTCAGCCCACAGAGTTGCTGGTGGGATGCAGCTTGTAGTCCTCCATAGGCCCTCTGTAGGAAGGAGGGGAGGGGAAGGAGGAAGGGAGGGAGGTATTGATAGTAACTTGAATCTTAAATGACAACCTAAATTTTAACTTTTGTAATCATGATTATCAGGAAGTATAATTATAACCCCCAGTTCTTCAGAGCTTTTCTGTATAAACTATTGTTCTCATGTAAACACAGCCTTACTCATACTTTCTTTTTTATAGTCATACCCTATGGTATTGCAGTACCGACCAAGAATTGATTTTGGGTAGGCCAAGGGGCCCAGACTGCACGGAAGAAACCCTGCACTGTTTACCCGTCGACAGATTGCACAGTGAGCAATGTGTGGACTCGAGAGACACAGTCTGATTGTCAGCATGCACATAAGGCCATCGTCTGTCTCGAAATTGTCAGTTTCCTTCATGTTGTTTCTCTTAGGAGCAATCCAAGTGCCCTTCTGCTACTGACCATCTGCATAAGATACTCGTCTCGTCTCACAGTGTGCAAGGCACGGCTGGACTCAGGTGTGCAGCCATGCCTCTGCTTTCTCAATATTTTGCTTGCCTGTTGCAAGATTGTTCTAATGTTAATTACACTAGTAAAATGGCTCAATCCTTGTGGTGTTGCAGTTTTCACATACTTAATACTTTTATTCTTGTTAAAATAGAGTACTGTACAAGAACCTAGTATAATTATATCTTGAAATTATTTTGTATAAGAATATATTTAGAAAAGTGGTTTCTGAACCACTGTCCTATTCTTGGTAAACTTTTATGTAAAAAAGAATAAACAGCCAAAAAAAAAAAAAAAACCAAAATACCAGTTCATTCTTGAGTGTAAGTCCTTTTGTGAAGAATTCCAGTTACCTTTTGACCAGAGCACATTACAATTTGAGATACCCCGAATGTCTGGGTAGTCTCTGCCATTGCACAGGAAGGCATGTTATCCCTTCACATTGAAAACGTGATTTGGACAACTGAAGTTCATAACGTTGGCAGCTGATCATACTGACTTCTAATAAATTAATGTGTGAGTATGTTAATATCTGTTACTGTCTTAGGGCAAGTGGGTGTTGCCTTACAAAACTCCATTAGTTGTGTGCCCATGTTGTGTGCATCATTGCATTGTTGATGCCATTCTATGAAAGTATCATTTCTTCTAAGTTGTCCTTAGGCATGTGTTGTGGCATGCAGAGGGTTATGTATGATGGTTTTAAATACTAAGATTTTAGATAATATTCGCTCATTTATGGATTTCCAAAATCTCAAATTACTGATCCAGATTGTTAGTTGCACATCACATTTCCAAACCATATGCACAAAACAAAATAAATGCCATGTAGTAGATACATATTCTAACCAAAATTAGTGGTTTGGGGTATTTTATTAAGTTATTGTTGTAAACAGGAGAAGTGGGATTGTTGTTTTAACTGTGAGTTCGTTAAAGGTGAGTATACCAGAAGTGAGAACCATGATGGTGTCCTTGATGTTGGCAGTTTGGTTCCGTCTTCCATTCATTTTAAAATTAGCCTGCAAGTCAGGTCTTCTGTTACCTTATTACATGAGTAACATTTTAGATCTTGTAAAACACATAGTTGAAAAAGAAAGCTGTGGAATATGTCAATTAGTTGCTTTGAAACAAACAAGTTAACTTCTGAGGGGTTGGGGAAATTAGGGAAAATGACTGGTTACAGAAATCCAACAAGAACACTGTGTTTCACACATCGTTTTTTAAGACTGTGAACACAGGTGCTCTATGTTTTCCAGCAAAATATTTCATAAGCTAATGCTTTCTGGATTCCAGAGTGCGCCATAGAAATAAAACATTGTACAGCCCTAAGAAATACACAAAGTGCAACTCAATCTTGGCGTATTTCATAATATAAAAGTCTAAAGTTTGAGATTATTTTTCCGTTTATCTTTTTTTTTTTCAAGTCAAAATATTAAAGTTTGCTGTATTAGAAGGCCACAGCATCTATAACTTCATCTTGTTAGATTGGCCATTCCTGGAAGAACTCACAAGTGGGGTTTAAAAGGCAGTTCATTTACTCTAAAGTTTAGAGATGATCATTATACTTTACCAAAAAAACTGAATTTATTATCTGACTACAGAAATGATTTTGACATTTTATAAAACCTAGTTGTCCCTAAGAAAATTTTAAACATACTATAGTTTGTCACATTTAGATAAGTGTATTTTAAATATGGAGGTTAATTTTAATTAACTTAAGTCAAAATCAATTTTGAAAGCCACATGCTAAGACTCAGCTATTTGGCTCCCCAACCAAAACTTAAGACCATAGGTGAATTAAAGATATAAGATTACTTTAAATTTTGCTAGTTGCTTGACATGTTACGACTATTTTCAAAGGGATACATAGGAAACAGTTAATAAAACAGCCGTTTTATAAAAATTCTTCTTTATTTAATGTTATGCATTGATGTTTTCACTGAGATGCAGTAGAATATGTTCCAAAACACACCATTGAGGATGGCTGATGTCACATGGGAACATGAGTAATGTTGTATTGCTGGTGGAACCGGGCTTTTTCAGCCGCCTTCTCTGATATATCAGCCAAGTGTGGAACATTTCTTTATCTGGTGTGACATGCACCAAATTCCCACTTAGTTGCCCTTGTAAGGAGCCTGCTGTAGGAACCATGATTGTGGCCAGCTTTACCTGTACAGGGTTTCTCTAACATAACCCTTTGTATTTAAATAATCTTCAGGAATAGCACTCTGGATCTATACACTTAAGATAAATAATGTTTATTCTTCAATCTGTTGTTCCTTAAGCAATAAACTAAAGAATTCTACTCCAGAAAAAGATTTTGTTACCTGTTTTACCTGCCTTAAAAATCATACATAAAGGGACCAAGGGATCTTGGCTATAAAGAATGCCTGTGGTCTGTAAGAATCTCTTTAAGTTGCAGTAATCATATCAGTTAATAGAGAAATGAAAATGTCCTTTTCTCAAGCTTAAAAAATAAACTAAAAGGCTCATTGATGAGGTTATATTAAGTCTGAGGTTTGGGTAACGAGAATGTTTTTCGGCAGCTTTTACATACTCCTTATTCACTAAGCATCTGCCCCATACTAGTGTGCCTCAATACAAATGCAGTGAGCACAAAAGAAAGAAATCAGTGTGTTATATAATATTGTGAACTGTTAAGCTTTACTGACTATTTAAAAGAAAGTGCCTCATTGCTAAAGTGCATTTCTGCTTTAGGTTTCCTGCATAAGTCTCCAGTTATCTATATCTGTCTCATAAATGGTTTCATATCTAAATGGGCACTTAACAAGCTAAAGTAGTCTTTTTAAAAAGAGTTTTCTAAGAATATATGTATCACCAAAGACGTTTTATCGTTAGTAACCATGTTGAAGAGAGTTTGGACAGTTTAGAGGATGGGAACTGTTAGACTGTGGCATCACTCACTGAAGCACTGCAGTGAGATTTCTGGGTGGAGCGGGTCACGTCTTTGCTGCAGTCAGCATATTCCCTTCAGGTGTGCACACCTTTGTTTCAGCACCATCCAGTGGATCTTAGAAAATCCTCAAGTGTGAGAAAGAAATACCGTCCCCATGAAAAATGGGTGAAATACAGACTTAGAAAAATCAGATTTTTAAATTTTAAGAAGCCTTTTATTCCATGGCTTGAAAGAAATTATGCCTGTTTAGCTCCAGGCTTCTTGGTAGACATGCTTTAGTAGAAGCGCTGACGGGCCTGTCTGTATATGACATACATAGTACATCCTACTGGATTTACAGAAGCACTTCTGCTGTTTTGAAAAGCAAACTTCCACAAGGGCCTGTGATTGTCTTTTCTTTAAAAGTGACTTTCTTAGCAGCTACTTTATTGTTATTAAACTTAGCCATGTGGCAAAATTTTGACAAAAAAGGAGCACTGAAAAATGTTTCAGCACGCCATTCTTTTTCTGGGGTTGTTTGATGGTCCGCTCTGTGCCACCACTAAGGTAAAATCTGCCTGAGGTAGACCATCTGCAGAGTGGATGAAATGGCCCCACAGTCCTGTGTAGTCTGGTCTGCAAGCACTGTGCAACTGAGCCATCCGTATCCCTCATCCATTCCTCTGATTGGATAAGGAATTCTCTAGAAATCTATGCTTTATATCAGTGAAATATCGGTCTGAATTTGCCAAAACTTCTGGGTTAGAATCTTAAAGCCCTGAAATGCTGTTCCCGTTGTTTTCAGTGTGTAAATCCTCTGGAGGACAGTAAGGGACATACGTGTTGCGTCTGCTAGGTCCTGCTTCATGGGAGCCTGAACAGTGTCAGATCTCTAGAGACCAGAAGCCCTTCAGAGCACAGAATCACTATGGGTTTGGGTTTACTTGGTGGGCTTTGCTCCAGTGTGTTTTGATTGAAAACATAAAATAAATAAAATGTCCTTAGTGGCTTTCATTGTATTAAGTTGTAGTGTTTCTTAGGTCATTTGAAAGTCCTTCTTTTCCTGGAACATGATTTTCACAAATAGTAATTTTACGCCATATTTTCTAGTAGAATTAGAATATTTGGGCACTTTTCCAGAAAATGATATGATAATTTTCTGAAAAATGAAATTAAACATTCAAAAGAATTGCTTTAAATTCTCATGCGGCCGTCTCTGTCCTCAGGCCACCTCTCCATGATTCAAGATGGCAGTTTTCCAGAACTGTGTTTGTCTTGATTGTCTTTGACTCTAAGACTCAAGGGTAACACAGATAAGTTAACTACCAGACCTAGCTTGCTTCGGTCTTGTAGCACTTACTAGAAAGCCAGCTGTAGCACAGATGGGGACATCTCCACAGTCTGGTGTAGTGACGTGGGACCGGGAGCGGCTCCTCTACACATGGGCGTGTCCGGGGTCACCCTGCCACTGTGGAAGGTCGGCTTTCTTTTGCAGTCTTTTTCAGAGTGGGGGTGGGGGCCTAAGTGTCCTTATGAAGCTGTGGTCTAGGACAAGAACGTGGGGGGAGGGGTGTGTGTTCCTTCACTTTGCTGTGCCTGGCAACTCAACAGCAATCATTTCTTAGAATAGCCCTCACGGTAAATCTAGCACAGAATATATTGTAAAGTTATGTTGCTAATTTTATTTTGAAATACGAAATATTTTAAGCTTTTTGTCAAAAGTGGTAACATCTTAATACAAATAAAAACCTTTTTGTGGTTGTAAGATTTAGCTTATGAATCATTCAAATTGAAGTGAAAGAATTGCCAGGTCATTGTTAATGACTTAGTTATTAAGAATCTATGTATTTTTGTAAAGGAAAAGCACTTGTAGATATTTAATCAGTACAAGGTCTATGTCTGTTTCGCAGAAAGAAAATGCTGCTTAGAAATTCTCTTTAAATATTTTTTATTTTTGTGCTCATGTATTTTCTGTTAATCTATTGAATGTTCTGTACAAAACTGTATAACTACTGTTGAGCTGGATAGTTTTTGTTTTTGTTTTTAATTCTGGGCTTAGCTATGTATATTTGACCATGTTGAAAATAGTATCTTTGTTATTAAATTTTTGATTGCATATTTATTGCTTGCCTGGTTAGTGTTACTTGGTAAAGACTACTACCTCTGTTAAAGTTATTCCTTTAAGTCTTTTGCATAGCAAATTTTATTGAGATTTATTGAGTATTTGAGATTTTAAATAAGTGTTATGGAGCTTTTCTGAAGATGTGTCTGCTCCTTAACTAGTACTTCAGGTCTACATGCACATGCCAAATTATTCAAACCCAGGGAGTCTCTAGAAAAAGTAATTATGGATCAAAGACTCAAGAGATTTGAAAGACTTTCCTCTACCAGTTAGAGAACTTGGCTTTGAACATTCCTGAACTGGTGGGTCGGTCGGTCGGTCGGTCGGTCGGTCGGTTGGTCGGTTGGTTGGGTCATTGGAGGTGGGGTTGTTTAGTTTTCTTTGTTTTTTGTTTATCTTAAGGCCTTAAAAGCAATGCTTAATAACCTATGTGTTACAATCACTGCTAACACAAAGCTTGACTTGTATTTAGGCATTATACCTAATTTCAACCCTTCTGTGTCTGGTGACAGTGCAAGGTTTACAAAAAGTTATAAGGATGACAACAATGACCGTGGACATTAAGACCCTTGTGGTATGCCTAGTTTCTTGTGTATTAGCTCGTTTGGTTCTGTTAGCAACCCTCTTAAGATAAGTTCTGTTAGTAGCCTCACTCACTATACAAGGAAAGAAACTCAGGCATGTGGGACTTGTGGTCACTGGCCAGAGTTCACAAAGCCAGAGGACTTAGGCTTATGCCATCTGACTCCAGTGTCTTTGGGGTCATCTTTTAGCTATGTCTCATTGCACCCTGCATGCCATTTGCTTCAGAATTCTAGTTAGGCTAAAGAAAGGCGGGAAGGCTCTCCCCTGTGCTCCACTGATGTTAGTGGATCATGAAGGTAGCAGGACAGCCCAGGCCCTCAGTATGTTGAGGTGCAGCTGGATTCGGCCTCCTGCCTCTTATCTCCACTTTCACCATGGATGCTCAGAATAGGAAAGAGCAAGAAGGATCCTGCACAGGGAGTACATGGACTATGGCACACTTCATCCTCCTTGCATGGCATTGACCAGAAGCTGGGAGGACTAACTGGAAGACCTGGTAAAGCCATGGCCAAGCAGAAAAACACATTTAGCACAAATGGATAACCACTTTCTGCACTTGCATTCGAGAGAGGTGGTCATAGTTTACCTGGGACTTCAAGGTGTTCTTGTCAACACAGCCTTGGCTGTTACCTCTAGTTTAGAAGGATATGGAGGGTCTTGTGCGTGGGCTGTACCTGAGGAGTTCAACTTTTTATGTATCTGGAAATTTACAGGTGATATTTTCTGGAAGCCAAGTCAAAAAGGATCCTTAACATTCCAAGTCCTGCCATGGAGTTTAGTGCCAGGATAGCTTTCCTAGAGACGAGATGGGAATTGTGACCAACAAGGCTAAGTGACACAGTGAAGGAAACTGTCCTGTTTATTCAAACTAACCTCACTGGGCAGACCCACTCTTCACAGGTACTCGAGGTTCCTCCTCCTAAAGTCCTCAAGATCTGTTATGAATCTGTTCCCCCTGCTCAGCCCTACTCCTTTAAGCTCCCCACACCCCAGTCCTCACCCTATAAAGCTGTCCTCAGCACCCTATCCCTCTCAACAAGATCTCCTCCAAGCCCTGCCCAGAACAGCCAGCACCCCCTCTCACAGCTTCATCCACCCTCCAAGGCTGGCAAAAACCATTTGGCCTTGCTCGTCCCAAAGCCACAAGCTTCGCTTGGAGTCCTGTTCCATCTAACAGACCCGCACTCCTTACCTGCTCATCTGGTGAATCCCCTGCCCTTAACAAGTCCCACCTATACATCCTGACTAATGGCCAATCAGCGTTTATTTAAATAATGATTGACAGAATACAGACAATTATCCCGCACCACTTCCCCCTCTTTTGTTTTTTGTTTTTGTTTTTTGTTTTGTTTTAAACAAAGGAAAATATCCATAGTCCATTTTTGGGGAATGTGGGCGTAGTATTCCAGGCTACTTCCTGCTGGTTGGGGGGCACTGATAATCTTACGGGGCCCTAAAGAAAATTTAGAGTTATGATCAAGTCCTGACTGGAGTATCCTGTGAGTCTTGATCATCTCAGGCAGTAGTCTTGAATCTGTTCTGGATGTAGAACTCGGACATCCGAGCCATCTGTTCCTACTGGAGATTTCTCAGGTGGTCTTCCTTGATCACACCTGAGTTTTCTTAACTCAGAATGAATCTACAGTCTCTCATTTTCTGTGGAAACAAAAGCAAAATCTCTTCTCCAAAGTAACATATCTTTTGACTTCAATTTTGAAGTCAAGGTATTTTCAAAATTCTTGGATTAATTCAGCAGCATTTATAAGCAAATATCTTTTAGCAGCTGTTGCTCCTTCAGCATTCAAACAATTCAAAGAGAGAATAATAACATACAGTATCAAGATTCTCTGTGTGTTTTCCATCTTTATGTGGCTTTACTTTAACCTCTATTTCTTTTATTTTTACTTTTAGTTTTTGAGACAGGTTCTCTGTGTATCTTTGTCCAGGAACTCCCTCTGTAGACCAGGCTGTCCTTGAACTCACAGAGATCTGCCTGTCTCTGCCTCCCCAGTGCTGGGATTAAAGGTATGTGCTACCACACCTTGAAGTCACAGAGGTCAATCTACCTCTGCTACCACACCTTGAAGTCATAGAGGTCAATCTACCTCTGCCACCCAAGTGTTGGGATTAAAGGTGTGTACCACCACACCCAACTACTCTCTTTCTTTTTTACTTTAAGAACTTTAACCTTTAGCCTGCATATATTTTTAACACACTATAAACGATTTACAGGTTTTTCTCATCTGAATCTATCTTTACTGTATATCTCTTTTTTTTTTTTGACCACATGAGTCTTTAATTTGCTAAGCAATATGAAGAGGATTAAAGCCGTGTCTTTGACGACTGGATCCAGCCCATTTCTTAGCTTTCTGAGATTTCAGCCTTATGGCTGAGGTACCGGCTGGAGCAATGTTTATTGCCACAACTCTATGGCGTTTCAAGGTCCTTGCCAGCAAGCAAGCTGCAACAGCAAGCAAACAACACTCAAATGCTCCGTAGCCGGAGTCAGACCGCCTGCCTGAAAGAGTCAGAGTTTGCCCTCGCAGGACTTCCAGAAAGCCGGCATTTTAAAATGGCGCAGCTTTTTTCCTGCTATGGCTAAAAAACAAAAAGCATGCAGTCAGCTTTTATCAATACCATTTAAGTGTTTCGTGACAGGACCTCTTAAAGAGCTGCAGGGTTTTGCAGCTAAAGCTGAGTCAGGAAGCCTCTCTTAGATGAGAGCACTTGCTTGCCTCTAGCAAGCAGAGCAGACCCGAGAAATTGCTGCTACCAAGAAGACATGCTTTACTCTATTCTTTTCTGCCCAGAATTACTTGCCACGCTCTGTCGGGCTTTATGTGGGTGCAGTTGTCCACGTGGGTGCCATTCTATAACATGTGGGCCGGCTTGTTGGGGTTTATGTCCCGCCCGGTACCCCACAGCTGGCAAGTCCCAAAGAGAATCACGCAGAGAGTCTGCATTAGGTTATAAAGTGATTGGCCCATTAGCTCAAGCTTCTTATTAGCTCTTGTAGCTTATATTAACCCATTATCCTTATCTATGTTAGCCGGCCCACAGTTACAGGTCTGTGTCCTCACTAAACAGCATAGCCCTTTCTCCTTGAACTCTGCTCCTTCTTAGGAACCCTGTTCCACCCCAGAAACCCTGTCCTGGAGAAGTTGTGTCCCTGCTGCCTCCATCCTCCATTCCCAGTCTTTGTTCTCATGAAGCCCTGCCCTTCACTGGAAGTAGCTCCTCCACACCAATCCCAGTCATACCGAGCCCTGCTCCTCACAAACACTGCCCCTCATGAGAAGCCCTGCTCCTGGCTGAGCTTCCATTACTGGGATATGAAGTGTACTATTTGCTGCCTCTTCAGAAGAAACCAGGAGACAATGGTAAATGGAAGTGAGTTTGTTCATGATCTGGGGGCCAGAACTGGGAAGAGAAACTTTCTTATTTGTGTTTCCTGCAGTCGTGTTACAACTTAGAGAAAAAATGAGAGAAAAGTCAGGAAGTGAGTGTGTGCGCATTTTAATCAGGTGTGCAGTCCGAACTTTGAGAAGTCTGTCCCTGAGGGGATTCCGACAGGTGCCCAGGCTGCAGTGACAGTTTGTTTGTAATCTAACATAAAAAGTTTGTCTGAAAATCAGTGCAGAGCTAAGCCACTGGTCAGCCATAAGAGGCCAGGCAGTGGTGGCACACACCTTTAATCCCAGCACTCAAGAGACAGTAAGATGGATCTCTGAGTTTAAGGCCACCCTGGCTATACGAGATTGAATCTGTCTAAAAGAGAAACAGAGCTCACACAAAGGTGATCCCAGCACTTGGGATCCCACGCCTTTAATCCCAGCACTAGGGAGGTGGAGACAGGAGTGATATGGCTGGGTGGAGAGGGGAATATAAGGCGGGAGGAGACAGGCGCTCAGATGCAGTCTGAGGTTCATAGACCATTCAGTCTGAGAGTTTGTAGAGACAGAATC